>VOSG01000196.1:51069-62291 GCA_009761265.1 Halicephalobus sp. NKZ332
CTTTTTCAGAATGACAGTTTACAACTTAAATTTCCGAATTCTTGGAGATGCTCGGAAAAATCCAGAAAAACTCCGGTGGTCGACGACAGATGAATTCATGATCGTCCATTCGACGGAAAAGAGAGAAAATTTCCTGAAGATTTATCTCGACGACATCCTTTCCATCAAGGATTCAGAGGAAGTTCCGGAATCTTTGGAAATTATTTTCTATCCTTTGGTCAATTCAAGAAGGGAACGTCAAAGAGGAGCCATTTTTGGTGAAAATTTCCTTAATTTTGGGATCGAATTGAAACTAAGATTAAAACCACCAATTCCACGTGAGTTTGTTAAAATCATTTTTTTATTAAGAAGAATATCATTACTATTATTTCAGCTCATCTACCTATGAAGTTGAAAAACAGAAAAATCTTGGTTTTGATAAATCCCTTCAGTGGACAGAAAAAAGCGTTGAATTTGTATAATACTTTTTGTCGACCAGTTTTCCTGGATGCTGGAATTGAGTGCGAAATACGGTACACAAGTAAGTAAATTTAGAAATTAACTTTTATTTTAAAACTCAAAAATGAATTCTTTTAGAATCCCAGAACCACGGAACAGAAATTGTTCAAAATCTGGACATTGACAACTACGAATCGATTGCGATCGTTTCTGGTGACGGGTTGGTGAACGAAGTGATCACAGGGTTGCTGATCCGAGGAGATAGAGAGAGAGCTCTGAAGTTCCCCATCCTCCATATTCCCGGCGGGACCGCGAATGCTCTTGCCGCTTCGGTAGCTTTTAAATCAGGAGAGCCCTTTTCCCCCCGAGGAGGATTCTGCAAGGAAATGACGTTGATGGGATCCAGACCCGTTTTCAGAAAATTGAGACTAAACCATTTTGAGGGAGAAAAAGAGGGACACAAATGCATGTTCCTTTCAGCTGTCTGGGGTCTTTTCGCGGACATAGATATCTGTTCTGAAAGGTTCCGATGGGCCGGGATGATCAGACTTCACATGGAAGCCTTCATCAGAATCATGCAACTGCCTACTGTAGCCAAGTACAAGGGCACTGTCAGCTACCTTCCCATCAACGATGACGAAATAATTAGAAAGACGAGGTTACGGTGGAATGAAGCGAGAAAAAAATTCGGGAAAAAACATTTCGCAGGTGGTCATGTTGATGAAATTGTGAATCCAGATCTCTTTTCTGAATTAAAGTCAAAAAGAATTTCTATCGAAAAGTCCTTTGAAAACCAAGCGGTAACAAAAATGACTTCTCTCCGAGACCCTGTGCCTTCCGATTGGATTACTGTAAGCGGGGAATTCGTCTACGTCATGGTGTCTTCAGCTTCCCACCTCGGCAGTGACCTACCCTATATGCCTATGACGAAGCTAGAGGAGGAAATACTATACCTCACCATAATAGATTGGAAGGTCGTTCAGAACAGGATCCAGGTCGCAGGGATGTTCGTCGAGATGGACCATTGTGCTCACTTAGACTACAGATGCTTCCAGGTAAGGTTACTATAGAGATCCTGTGGAATCACTATTAGAAATTCTTAGAAGTCGGGGTATGATATTATTTCATTTCAGGTGATTCCGGTCCTGGCTTGTAGGATAGAACCTGAGCCGGGAACAGGGGGCTGTGTCGCTGTCGATGGAGAACCATGTACAAGAGGAAGCAGTTTCCAAGCGGTGTCGACGAATCTTTGTGCTACTGTAGTTTCGAGACAACTGCGAGACTAGTTGAGTGCTATATCCGAAGAAAATCCTACAATTCCATGGTCCCGAGACGGCTTCGAGATGAATGAACTTCTATCGAGAGTACTGCATATCAATGAATTTAAAGATTATTTGAAATATTAGTCGTTTCATCATTGGGTACAATGCTATTTAAACAGGTCGTTTTTATAAAAACAACACATGGATTTATTCGAAACTTTAAAAGTAGATTATACGGTTTTTTGGATTTATTAGGTTTATCGAAGCTTTCAGAGGATCACTAACCGGGTTCGTCGTGGAGAAATAAATGTATGACTTTTCGTGGTGAGATCAAAGTTGTTAATTTATTAAAGATTTAATCTTGGTCCCGAAGCAAAAACTGAATTGAAACTAAATTGTGGTCCCGAAGCAGGAAATTTTTAATTGATTTAGAACTAAATTTTGGTCTTGACACGAAAGATTTTCAACCCCATTTTACACAAACGAATTTGGTCACTGATCCTCTAAAATTATAAAACGGCCTCAGAAGAAGCCCGTTTCCTGAAGTTTCTGTGCAAAGAATCTAAAGTCGGCGGCTTCGTTCGGTGTCAGATCACTCGACCCTCCGGAAGTTCCAGAAACTCCAGAAATTATCGATTGAAGGACCATGTTCATCCTCTCGACTTCTTCTTCCGTCAACTTCATTTCTGTTCCGAAAGATTCAATTGTGGGAGATTCTGAAATTAAAATTTTTAATCCAATTAATCAAGAAGGAAAATTAATTTTTATTTTCTAAAGATTGATGAGACATTTTCTTGAGATGATTTCATAAAAAATTCATCTTGATCTTTATAAAATTACGGTATTTCGAACATTTTCCCAATTTGGTGGTGACTTTAAATTTCTTGAGCTATTTTAAGATGACAAAAATACAACGATGTCTGATCTCGAAAATCTTGATTTTTCCGTACTTTGATGTTTTCAACAAAATTTTAATCATCGAAGCAGAAAACTTTTGTCCACTTTCCTAGATTTTTCTCAGAAATCTTTGAGCTTTGGAATTTTAAAATATTTTCAGTCTGTCTGTTCAACTTCAAAGGTTTTTTTCAAAACCGAAATTAATATTCTTTTAAATTAAAGTGATATTTTTCTTAAGTTACAGTAATTGAAATGAGCAAGTTTTGTTTTTAACTGGAGCGGAAAACGAAGTTGGAATAGAAAAATTGAATTAATTGTACTATTTTAAAGGCAGAATACTCACAAAATGCTAAAGTTCAGAATATTAATTTTAGAAATTCCTTGTCAAACTAAAATGAGTGAAATATTATGCATATGGTTCTTTGATGTTCTAAAATCAGACCATCAAAAGACTGAACTCTTTCAAAAAACATTTCCTGACTTGAATTTTTAACTTTCTACCCAAGAATGGAAGATATGGAAATTGGTGTTTACACAATTCTGCAAGATTCCAAAACCTTCCAGTAAATTCTGGAATTTTATATCATGTTCTGTAATTTAAAAAGTTCAAACGCCGTAGTTTAAATAGCTCAAATACCGTAATTAAAGAAGTTCATCCACTTGCTTATTTTCTGATTTTTAAATTCTCATAAAAATTCAGAAAATCAAAATAAGAATTTTTTGAAAAATATAAATAAAACTTTAAATTTAATTAAAAATTAAAATCAAAATTTAAGGAGATTAAAAATAGATATTTAAATTAAAAAGTAAAAATTTTTAAATAAACAGGAATTTCGAAAATTTAGATTCGAGGTTAAGAATTAAAGATTAAACAAAATAAAGAAGGAAATTTATCTTTGAACTTTCAATTATGGATTTCAAGCACGTTTTACTCTAAAAATATTGAAAATAAAAACTAATTTGTTTTGTTGAATTTCAAACGTCATTTCGAAACTTGACGGCCCGAGGCGATTCTTGACTTTTTTTTGAAAGTAATTGAAATCGAAAAAAAACCTCATTTTTGAGGAAAATCGAGTGGGAGTTTGAACCGAAAAATATGAGCTAAATAAAGTTCAACAAGAAAACAAATTTTTACCGGATTTATTCATCCATAAAAATGATATTTTTAGAAAATAAAAAGACAATTCCGGATTATTTTGATCAGTAGTGCAGAAAAGAAAACTTCCATTCGAAAGTTACTAAATGAGTTCAAATTTTCCGCTTGAAAGTTACTGAATGAGTCAGATTTTCATTCAAGAGTCACTATACAGTTTCAGACTTTCCATTCGAGAATTACTGAATGAGTATATTTTCTGTCCGAGAGTTATTTTATGATTCTAGACTTTCTGGTCGAGAGTTTTACGAACCCAGCTTTTTTTATTTGAAGAAATTAAATTAGTTCCTTAACTTTCCTCTACAATGTACGTAAATAACATACACTGTACATAGGAATATTAAATTATGTAAAGCTTAATGAAAATAACACCATCATAATTGAATTTTCAATTTATGACGAATTTTTTTCAGTTTTAAAATTATGTATTTGAATTTGATTTCTTAACAATAAAGTGTATGTAGAAATCTACTGTACACATCGGAATATCAACTTTTGCAAAACTGATAAAAAAGGAAGTTTTAATTTTTAATCGAAAAGGAATAAATGCAGTAGATCTCCAACAAGGAATTTTCTTCCGGCTATTTCCAGAATAATCCGAGCTTAGCCTTTCCTCCTTTAAGTGGATGACCGGATGACGAAGGAATTTTGGAATAGACAAAGTTCGAGTTTGTTTACCGTAATTCTCATCGCAATTGCATAGAATAAATTTCCGAAATTTAATTATTCAGGATTTTCGGATGAAAAACGACAGAAACTCACGTGAAAGAGAAACAGCAACTTGATCGATGCCTCCCATCCCTGTCAACTGATCTTTCGCCTTAGGACCGAAAAGTTTCACGAGAAAGTCGTTGCCATGAGCGTGGAGAAGAGCCTTCAGGAAGCTAGCTGTCTCCTCTACAGGAGGTCTCGTTGCTGGAAAAAATTAATTTTAACTTTTTAGAAAAACATGATAAACTTTAACTTTTAGGGGGAAGAGATGATTAATCTGTTGTTAGCAAAAATAACTTCTGTATATTTAAAAAAGAAATAACAATTTCGAAAAGTTACATCATAAAAATGGATTAAATCCAGGAAATCTTTTGATTTTCGAAGCAGGATTAATTTTGAAAGAAATTGAAAGATATGTCTATGTCGTCAACAGTGATCCATGGAATTCAAAATAAATTAAATTTCCGTCGTAAGATCACTTCCGAAAAAACTAAAGTCTGGTGTTTTTTTTCATTTCGCCAAAAGTAGATTTCATCTTTATAGGGAATTTCTTACCAGCAGTGCACATTTGTCTATTTTCGTCGAATTCATCAGCACAGTCGGCGGATCCGTCACAGAGATACTTGATGGGTATACAGTCTCCATTGGGACATTGGAAGGGGTGCCATGTTGGACAGGGGACCGCATCTGGCCCTGTTCTCTTGCTTCCTTTCACCAATTCACGGATACTGAAGCCCTCCGTCGAAAAAAAGAAAAAAACGGTGAAGAAGAATCCGAAAAAAAACCGCATTGCCCTCGTTCAAATAACCCCGGTCTGAAATTAAAAGAAGATATAATTATAAAAAGAAAAAAAAGTTTCGCGAGACGATCATGACGACAATTCCTGGAATTGCATTATTAATGAAATTAGAAGGAATTTCCTGATGAGACATTCTCGACAAGAAGTTCCAGAATCTTCTTATAGAGTTTTTAATTTTAGATTTTTTTAGAGTTCTGGCAAATTCCAGAATGTAATAATCATAGTGATAAACAATATTTAACAACTCACATTTCGAAACAGATTGACAAAATGTTCTAAACAATATCATTTCGAAAATTAAATCTTTTGAAATACTGTCAACACAAATTTTCAGAGTTCTCTAGAGAATGTAAAACTTTAAAAATTAAATTTCCCAATCAATTCCAATTTCCCGAAACTTATAAACTACCGAAATTTTGCTAAAAACCGTCATTTTTTGATAAACAGTAATGTTCCTAAAAATCTAAAGACAAAGTTAAAAAAAAGAATTTCCGAGGGGCGTGCCTTTTGCCCCGGCAATGACGCCGCGAGATAGGAAATGATGGAGATGCCGTTCCTCGAGCGTTAATATTCCAGGTTCTTACTGTATTCACTTAATTAATACATTTCATTAGCTGCACGAGTGTCCAATAGTGGGAGATAATAAGGTGATAGAAGAACAAAGTTCAAAAAAGCAATAAAACAAACCCATAAAGGAGGTGGGGTACTGGGTATCAAGTGCAATATATAGGTACAGAACCCACGTAGGAGGTATGGGACACGTGGGTAGAGGTTGAGGAAATGATACTAATTGAAGACGAGGGAGGGAGGAATGAGGATGAATGAGGGACTGGGGGGAGGCAGAGGGCTAACTAAACTGTTGATCCAGAGTCCGAGATGTCGAAGCAAGGGGGGCGGTCCTTGGGGGGAGGCCTAGGTCCGTCGACAAGTTCAGACCTTCCTCCCGAGAATGACGCCAACTAAAGCTAAACATTCAAAGTGAAAAATTAGAAGTGAGAAATTTTAGGTGGAAAATTCGAATTTATTACAGTCGTTAAATTTATTACGTTGTTGTTAGAGAAGCTATTTTTTAAGATTTAAAAATTAGTTTTTACATCTTTTAACAAGTAGGAAAATCTTTAAAAATAAAAAATTGTACTACCTTATTAGCTTTCAGCTTCATTACGAAATTTCTAAGTCTCTCGAAACGAATTTTCCAGTCGAAAAAGACTTCGACATTTCGTCTTCACGTGATTTTAGAATGCTCAAAAGCCACATTATCATAAAAACAAAAATTTGCTACGAAAGTTCGAGAAACTTGTCTTAACATGAATTTGTAGAACTTTTCAATCGGGACTAGGAATTTCGGAATTTAATGCCTCCGTGGTTCTGAAAGGTTTGAAATCACATTATCACAAACCAGAAGTGCTTGTTACGGATTTCCAGGATTTCCCAATCGAGGCCGGAAAACAGAATTGTTTATTTTCAAGATTCCAGAAAGTCCAAGAATCACATCTTCAAAAACAAAAAATTTACCACCAAATTCCAGGAACTTTCTGTCGATATGGATTTTCCGATTGAGACAAAAATCTTGAATTTAATGCTTACGTGATTTCAAAAAGTTCAAGAAGGATTTCGGAGTTGCCAAGTTTTAGAAGTTTTTATCCGACTGTGAAGAAGGAAATTCCTCAAAGAAAAATTGCTCTGCACGTGTTATAAAATCCGAAAACACAAAAAGCTTTCTGACGTCCAAGTGTCACTTCATTCCTTCAGGCAAATATTCATAAATTCAAAAAACCTAAAAATCTAAAAAATCTAATAATCCAGAAAACTCTAAAATTCAAAAACCTGCAGATTCAGAAATGGAGGCGTTTTTAAACTGAATTTGTTATTCATGAAGTAGAAAACAAAAAAGAGAAAATTAAAAACAAAAATCTTATATATTTCTTCAAGATTCGAAAATTCAATTTTCTTTGAATTTTTTATTCCTATCTTATTTTTTTAATACACTAAACCAGGAATTAAAACTAGGGGATTCCGGAAATCCCTGTCGAGACGGTTTCGTAAGGGATTTGTTTCTAATTTTAAATTGATAGCGTTTGGAATATTTTGCCCATTTGGAGCAAAGTTGAAGATTTAAAAAATAATTTTAATTATGAAAATTATCAAGAATTGAATAAAGTCTCATAACAAAAAACCAACACTTCAAGATCATGAAACTCTGTCGAGACGACTACGTAATGGAATGTCTAATTACTGAAATAATGATGTTTGAAACATTTTGCTAATTAATGCGAAAGCTTAAATTTCAAAAACCACCATTCATAGTAATCTGGGATTTTTTAAAATTCAATTAAAGTCCGATAGAAGAAAATTAAAATTTCTAAACCCAGAAATGTCTGTCAAGACGGCTACGTAATGGAATTTATTTTTTTAAAAATATTATTTGAAATGTCGAGGAAAAACAAGGATGATCAATCGTTAATAAAAATTTCCTCAAAAATTTCGTTTTTTCCCAAACCTACTCGACCAAAAAATTTCCGAATTTTCCACCTTCGTAAATCCATGATCTCGATGACATCAACTACAAAACCCACAATATTTCAAAACGTTTTTCTATTATTTTTATTTTAAAATAAAAAACTAAATTTCTCTTTTAAGAATTCTATTTTCGACAAATTTCCTGTTCTTTCATTCAACCAAATCAGCGTTCTATCCAAAAAATCTTTTCAAAGATTCATTTTTTCGAAAAACTTCCAGAAATTTATTTTTAACTAAGATCTTCCAGACCTAAATATTTTCAAAATTTCAAATTCCAGAATATCTCAAAACTTAAAAACTTCATTTCGAAACTACTTTTTAGAGTTTTTACTTTCTCCAACCTAATTCTCATTTCGTATCTAACAAAATCCACCCCATTTAAGCTTGACTAAAACTTTACAACTTTACAATTTTCCAAACAACTTTATTTCCAACAAGGTAACATAAATGAGTCATAAAATGACCTACAGTAAACCAAAACTGGAGACCTTTAAAAAACCGGAAACAAAACAAAAGCTAAAGCAAGTATCATTTAAGGCCCAAAAAGATTTTTTGTACTGGACAAAAAATCCGAATATCAAGACTTCACAAAAAATAGCTTTAACCTCCAAGTGATGAATTAATAATCGGATAAAATTTCTCCATCTGGGATTTACAAAGGTGGGAACAGAAATTTATAAAGCGAAGAGATCAAGAAAATGTAGACCTTAATTTGGAGAAAGAACGACGTCATCCAAAAAAGATACTGTCCAATAATCTTCGACCATGGGAATACGATTCTTTGTCCTGCTTCTCCTCGATGAAACTCTCCATATTGATAAAAGTTATCTAACATTTCATCCTTTTCAACATACACATTATACATCCAATCTCGAAGTTTTTCTTCATCGTGGAATGGAACCTTAAAAAATTAAATATTTAAATTGCTCCTTCTCTAACCTTATTTAGAACTTACGTCTTCTGCATTATACATCTTATAATTCACAGCAATGTCGCATCTTTCTCTCGTTCCGAAACATAGTGTTGCAAGGCTCAACGGTTGACCATTCGGGTATGCAATTGTTACATCCAATACATATTTAATCGGTGGTCTCGTTTCCTTGACGTACTTCTTCTCTCTTATAGCACCTACAGTATCCTTTATTAACTGTAGTTTGCTTCCACTTCTTGTTTTAATAAGTCCTTCTTCGTCTTCTTTCCTCGGACCCACTTCTTCCATAATGGCCTTCACAGCTCCCATTCTCGGGAGGGTGACGTGTTCAAGATACGGGAATCCATTTTTTCTACCATATCTCTGACTTGATTCAAATCTTTTATAATAAAATCCTCCTTCTGGAAACAGTATCACCCATCTACGATCACGTTCCCAAAAAACATTTCTCAAATGCTCTTTTAATCTATCAATTTCCAAATGTCTAGTGGCCTTTCCTTGCTGAATAAAATAATCACCATGCATTTGGCCAATAATACCAAACGGTGACCATCTGAACATCACATCCATTAACCATAGTGTCTGAAAAATCCGATATATTTAAATTTCAAAGATTCAAATTAATACTATTTCAAATAAATTCCAAAAAACTAACTTTTCTTGTTGCAACTCCTTTACTTTGAAGCACCGCGAGAAGAGTAGGAACGTCTGCTGTCGATTGATGGTTTATCATCACGAGGACTCTATCAGAATCACAATACTGAGTAATATCATCGCCAAATTCATAGACTAAAAATAGATCATAAAAGTCATATGTAAGAATCATGATGAAATCGCTCATAAAAATTTCCAAAAATTAAAATCGAAAATTTACAATTCAAAATTATTTCCATAAATTTACAATTACAAAAAATTTTAAAAAGCTTGTTTTGCTTCAGATTACTTTAAAAACCAAAACAAATAAAATAAAAATTCAAAAAAATAAAAACAAACCATCGTATCCTGCAGTATACCCCCAGTAACCGATAAAAGCCTGGAGCCATCTGTACAATTTCCCTTCATAACCCCAATATAGTCTCGGCCAAAGTGATTTCGCCCAAAGTATAGGCAAGATGAATCCAAAATAAGCAACCAAAAAAACTGTTATCGTTGTTAAACAAATTACAGTTCTTATAGGAGTCAAGAATAGCCATTGAATTCTCTCTTTCCATGTTGTTGTCGACCATTTTGATCTAGATCCAGGAAGTTTTTTCGCCGCACGTTTAAGAGAATTACTTCTTAGGGGATTTCTATTCCGGAGTTTTCCAGGAGAACCTGGCTCCGAAATAGTAGCAGGATCGGTATCACTCATATGCCTCGACTTTGACTGAAAAAATCATGAAAATCATATCACCATAGAAAGTACGAGAATTATATCAAAAATCATGAAAGTCATCGTAAGAATATTTCCGTCACGAAATTACGAAAAACCATTTTAATATGAATTTCCAGAATTTATCAGTTGAGATTAAACTATTATTACGCACTTCTCCACAATTACAAATCCTAAAAACTGCAATCGGAGAAACTTACAAAAAACAAACTGCTCTGTTGTTCTTAGAAAACTGCAAATAATCTCTCGAAAAACTGTTGATTCAACAAGACGAGGCATTCCTTTATAAAAAGGAATGATTCAATTTTCAAAACTAATAAAAACCTTATTGATAAAGATTTTTAAATCGAAAAAATATCGTTTAAATCCAAAAAAATAACACGTAAGCAGTATAACCAACGTCAGCAAAACGAAAACTGATTTTTTGTCGAGTTCGTTTACGCACAAATTCCATCCTCAAACCACACCAGTCGATTTCAAAACAAGGTCGGGTTATACGTGAATTCCTATGATTATTTTAGTTTCGCAACAGAGCACCGAACATAAACACTAGAACTTGCTCAATTCACTTTCCCAACCAGCTGATTCCGTTCATTATCAAATGAGAAAAGGAATCCCATGCGGACTTGTTTTCAATGTCGATTTATAGTTTTAAAGTATCAAAGTAGACAATCCCTTTTCAGTGAACTTTCATCTTTGTTTTTGATAAGATTGCATGAAACTACAATAGAACTCGGAAATTTCACGGTATGCTTCGTGTGATAATTTTGAAATAACTAATTACACACACAGGTTTCGAAATAAGTGTCGTGTAAAAACAAAACTGACGACCCGTTCCAAAATCAACCACAAAATATTTTCGCAACAAATTTCGTTTCTCTTCACACTAGTATGATTACGATATGGTTTTTTTCGAGAACTTCCACAGAACTCGAATAGTTTTAATAGTCTTTAAACTGAAACTAAGCTAAATCAACAGTGCTCCGAAATCAATTCCAGAGACCAAAGCGAATTTTCTATTCCAAGTTTTCGTTTTAAATTTTTTTGGGAAATTCTAGTAATGAAGAAGCAAAAATATCAACAAGTACAGAAACTTGTGAGTATTATTCAAGGACCTGAAACTAACTTTATTGAAGAGA
>VOSG01000197.1:0-62189 GCA_009761265.1 Halicephalobus sp. NKZ332
TATATAATTCAGTCTCTGGAGCTTGCTTATTTGTTTTCCTGACCTAGAATCTCGTTGAAAATCCTGTTCTCTTCCAGAATCCAATAGAAATTTATATAATAATCTGAACACGACAATTCTAAAGTTTTTTCGATTTTCTAGAAATTCGTGTTGAGAGAATCTCGTTAAAAATAATTGTCTCTGATTTTTACAATGTCTTTTAGTTATATGGTTTTATATCGGAACTTTCTAGAACAACCTGAAATTCAAGTTCTACAACTTTCTGATATTCTCGAAATTCTTGTCGAGAAGATTTCACAAGAATTTTCACTTTTACTTTCTATAATGGTCCAACTACATCATTATTTCTCGACTAAAACATTTATTCGGCGATTTCTTTAATTTTTTGGACCTGGGCGTCACTTAAATGTTTTTTTCCCAATTTTTACATTAAGACAACCAGTGAATCATTCGATGAAGAAGACTGAGCTCGAGAATATTTCAGTTTCTTGTTTGACGTGCACTTTTCCTTTGTTATTCACACTTATCGTTTAATCACGTGATTTTCACTTTCAGCTTCCTGAAAACTTCCCATATGAGATCAAATGCCATCTTTAAGAGCTTTTGGAAGGCGCTGGAATATTGCCAGCGATGATTTTGTTTTTCCAGAAATCACAGAAGCATTTGTTCGTTTTTCATGGTGGGTTTTTGTTTACATGATAATTTCATATAATTATCATAGTATTTTCCTGTTATCGATATAACAATTTCATATAATTAACATAGTATTTTCATGCAACGAGTATGTTATCGATATATTGTCTTTATAAAACCAATATATCAATTTTATATTACAATGTAATGTTGTTATATGGTTGATATAATCGATATAATTTATTTTCAATTGCAGGGTGCTGGTTACTTGTGGCATATTTGCTTTACACAACCCATTGCATTGCCCTTCAATTCGATGGCTTATTTATGTCTTGATTTTAATTGCTATTAATTTATGTACTGCTATTTTATGTGTGGCCATAGCTGTCATCAGTGCCAGAGGCTCAATTCTAGATACCGGTGCCAGGAAGCATGTGACGACGTTGATATATTTCCGGATACCTGTTTTGCTGGTCGAACTGATTTGGACAATAGTGTCTACCGGATATGTTTTCCGAGTTTTCGGAGAAGAGGACTTCTGCTATTTCATATACGGGATGCGAATAACGGTTATTCTCGAATGGTTGCTAATTGTTTCTTTATTTGTTGGTGTATTAATCTTCTTCAATCCTCATGGAGATAGAAGACACGAATCCGTCATTGTAGAAAGGAATTACTGGAGAAACCGGTTATGTCTCTTCAAAGTCGGTCAAGACGGAGAGTTCAGGGACGCCATCGACAATATCGCTTCCTTGATGGCTTCCTTCTTTGTTGGACACGATTTCGTCTTTTCCGACATTGTTTCTGGATTACTTCTCGTTGTCCATTCTCCTCATGTTGTTAAAGATGTTCCAGGATCAAACTCTTTAAAACCACCGACTCCAAGTTGGATGGAGCTACCTGAAAACTTCCCTCTAGTGAAGAGATATCTGGATTTTGCTCTTGCTGTTTATGGCTGGCCTTCTTACATGATAAACAACTGCGGATGTGTACCTTGGTACAGGTTGTTCACGAAATTACAATGCTGTTCATCCTGCAGGTGATTTACTTTTAAGTTATGTTAAAGTAAAATTTATTTTTAGATGCGATCGAGTTCTCGTTGTAGAAGACAATTGCTGTTTGTGCCACACTAGTGCATTTGTATTGGAATCTACCTTAAATGAAACAGATTTATTTTTCGTTTCGTTTAGAAATCGACTTTATCAAACACCTTTCGTCATTTTAGCAGACCACCAGACAAAGTCGATTGTTATAACTATTCGTGGATCAGCTTCTCTCTTGGATCTGATCACAGATTTGTCTTTAAATAGCGAGAGATTCTCAGTCGACGTCGACACAGATCCTATTCTTCGCGAAGACCGGACTTTGGATGATGGAGAAGTGAGAGTTCATCGAGGAATGCTGAATGGAGCCAGATACGTCTACAATACTATCAATGCAAATAAAGTTTTGGATGATTTATTTTTGCTAAATCGTGGATACGATTTGGTTGTTACTGGACACTCTTTGGGAGCCGGAGTAGCTTCGTTATTGACGCTTCTTCTAAAGTAAGAAAACTTTTTGAATTGAGTTAATTTTGTTTTAAATTCTAGACAACAATATCCAAACGTTCGCTGTTATGCTTTCTCTCCCCCTGGATGCGTCATCAGTAAACATGGATTACAAGAAATGGAAAACCACGTCTTGAGTATTATTCTCGGAGATGACTTGGTTCCGAGAGTGAGCTACCAATCGATGTATAAATTGAAAAACAAAATTGACCGTGAACTCCATTCGACATCCAGAGCAAAATATGAAATTCTATTGAAAGGCATTTTCAAACTGTTCTTCTCTGCTCCTTGGGAACTCCACGACAGTACTTCTAGTGAAGTCGAAACGAGGGATTGTAGAAGATTAATTGAAGAGGGAAATTCCCCAAATTATGGAGCTCCTTCAGAATCTCGACAACCCGAAGATCCCCCAGTGATTGAAGATGACCAGGAAGGAGCTGTAATTACAGAATCCTTCCGTGTTCAACTTTTTCCTCCAGGAAAATTGGCTCATCTCAACGACGTCAATGATTCTATTGAACTTCGATGGATTGAACCGAACTTTTTATCCAATATTCAATTGACGGGTGCTATCTTCTCCGATCACTTCCCTCATAGACTAAGAAAAGCTATGAACAAGGCATTAGATAAAAACTCTTTGGTGCTCGCAAATACTAATACCGTAAACGAAGCTCAACAATAAGGATACGGTAATACATTTCTTTCATCATAAGGCTTTAACGTGAAGTAGTTAACTTGTGGGTAGATTAAATAAAAATATTTCATTTTCTTCACGAAAACAACTGGAAAAAATACCCGAAATTTTTAATTTTTTGGAAAATATTTGGCTTGGATACTGAATCCGTGAGCAGCTTCTTGATCTGGATGAGTTTCTCTACCGAAGTTGACGGTGAAAGTGTGGAATCCTTGGGATTCGTGGAAGACAGAAACGAAGTCGTCAGAAAATTGGGAAAATTCGACGGGAGAATTTTTGCAAGCAAAAACGAAACCTTTTTGGGAAATATCAGGACAATCCTTGAAAGTACAACATATATTACTAAAGCCACTAAATTCGCGAAATTCAATCCATTTCTGAAATGATATTTTTAGATAAGTATAAAAATAGAAAAAATAAACCTTCAAATAAGCGGCGAGTCCCAAGGTGCTGACGAGACAAAGTTGGAGTTGTAAAACAGGAAAAACATCTTCGTTAATCAGCCTGTTGAATAAATGATCAGTAATTGATAAATATTGATGACCATTTGCCATGGAAATATCAACGATATAAAGTCCACTGATATTCCTGAAATCCAGCATGTTGATATGGACGTCGCTGAAAGTATCCTCTCGAGCGTTGTAGATCTTAGAAATCATCAAGTGAGATAGGGATTTCCCACAAGCCCGGATCAAAGTCGACATGGCATCAGAGGAGAGATCAGACATGTCACACTCGCTGATGGTTAAGCCGATGGGAGCAAAGGAGGAACATTGACCGAATTCAGCCACCAAGAAGTTTACAAATTTGTCGGAAAGAGTACTATTAGGAAAACACTAGAAAATGAAAAATAATGCTAATTAAAAAACCATACTCCTTACACGTAAATGAATCCTTCTGATACTCATGTTCCTGAACAAGAACCTCAAATTCCTCTTTTTGTCAATATCCTCTTCTGTGATATATAGACTGTGTTCTTTTCTAGGGGAATATCGGATCATGTAGATTTCGTAGCATTTCAATTCCTCATCGTAACGAACACAGAAACGATCCCACTAAAATAGCAAAACTGATAACGTAAAATATCTGATATAAAATGATAGTAAAATAATGAAATATGCGATATAACATTACAGTAAAGTAATGTAATTTTCGACATAAGAATAAGTGAACACAGACGAACTTACATCGTATTTCGGAAATACTTCTGAAATTCTGTTGGAATGTGTGACGACATTCTTCAGACGGAGACTTACAGAACGAACGTGACAGATAGATTTGTAATCGAGATTACAGAAAATACTATCCAGAACCTCGTTCGGAAGCTGGTCCAAAGAACTTGTAGAAGGAAAATTTACATCAGTGATCATCTCCCTTGATTCTAAAAATATCCCATATAAAATCCCATCAAGGCAGAGCAAAATAGGACGAACTGATACTAAAAAATAACTATGGACTAAAGAAAGTCGAAAAAATGATCAGAGATGAATGCATAGGAATTTCACATGGACACGGGTGCGTGTCGGCGGTCAGCTGGTCATCCAAGGGATGGTCAGTGTTCGTCCGGCAGAATTTTGCGAATATGGAGGGATGTTTACTCGTGCGAGAATCAATAACGAAAATAAGGAATTGATAAATAATAAATAGATATCGAAGGATAAATGAAAGAAGGACTTCATTCAAAATGTGATATATTTCATATTCGACATCAAGAACCTAATTTGAACGAAATTTTCTTTGTAAATTTCTTTATCTAAGAGTGTGATTATGGAATTATTTAAAAGGAGAAAGTTAAGAAATATAATTTGGAAGACATCAAAATAATCCAGAGCGAAGTTTTTTGGATGCTAATCTGCTCTGGCTAAACATGAATGAGTGCCAATCCTTTTTTAATAAAAAAAATTTCTATCACAAAAGTCATCAATGTATTACTTTTATATTATTTTGGTGACATGAGAACAGACATTCACTTTCATTTCGCTGAAATAGGCTTTATTTCCCCGTTTTATTTTTTCTTAATTTAAAAGTAGTTTTTTTATTTCGAGAGTCCCTTTCGCTTACTATTGTGAAATTGTTTAGCTCTTTTCCAATTTAATGGATTTAAAAAAACAAACGAATATTTCGCTAATTTTTCCTATTATGTTATTTATGAGGAAACCTGATAAACCCTGAACTAAAAATATTTACTTCAAATGAAGTACCTATTATCATTCTTTTTCTATAATGATTTAATTAACGAACTTTTCGAAAAATTTCATAAACCATCTAGATGGGGGAGTTTGAAGGAATTTTGATGAGAAAAGCAACATTACAACAGCGGAAAGAAGTTTCATTTTGAGTTTTTTCTGATGTAATTTTCGATTTTGCTGAATCATTTTTTTCCGAATAGTTTCATAATAATCTAAATTCGTGAGTAGAAATAAAAGTATTCTATTTCGATTCTTATTTTCAATTACTTTGCATTTCGAAAGTATTTTGACTAAATTCCAGAAAATTATAAAATTCCCCATTCTAACATTCAATTATCTAAAAATCAGGAAATTTCACTCCAAAAGACTCCTTTTCGAAAGCAAAGTTTACATGTCTTTATTTTGAAAGAAGCATTATTATACACACAAACTTCTATCCGTGATTTGGATTAGAGCCGGGTTGGAGAACCTGCATACTTTTCGTCATCCTCAGAAGGCTTCGTGGATATTATAACTTGGTTCTTCACTTCATTACTTTTTTTTTGTAGTTCACTCGGGATTCTGTCGTCGTTGACAGTCAACGACAGAGGTCCTCGGCTGTCTGTTGTCTGGACGGATATAGCACTGTCCAAGTCATTCGGTCGATAAGTCATGTAACCGATTATCGTCGCCAGAATCGAGACTAATTTACATACTACTGCTGGAAAATTTCTAGTATAAAAGTGAAAAAATAAACACCAAAAACGAACCAACTGCCATGATTGTCCACGAGAGTCTGTAAGGATCGTGGACTAAGCAGGATTGTTTTGAGCCACAGCTGGATTCTTGCCATTTCAAACAAGTCGTGTCTATCATTAATCCGAATAAAACTCCTCCTGGAATAAAGCCCAATAATCTCAAAAACGTCCAATGAACTCCGATTCCGAGGGTTCTTTGTTGGAAAGGAATCACTCTCAACATGATCTGAAATTGTTCGGAGTTATTTTTAATGCTATTTAATTTTCTTAAAATCAATTAAATATTTTTGTGATTAGTTACACACTGTGAAATGAACTTACTTGTTGTGAAGGAATCCCGGAAGCGAAACTAGCCACTACGGAGAAAAACAACAAAACCAAAAAAATCCACATTTTCCATCCACATTCCTTTGTACAGAATCCGCTGACGATTTTTTCTTGTTGAGGCGAGATCGTCGATAAAAATGCCAAAGCTGAATTACTTTTATTTTTTGAAATGTCGACACATCCACAATCAGTCCATCTGTCCCCGTTCAGATCAGTTATTTTCGTTCGACATCCAGCAAAGCAAGCTGAATAATAAGTGTTTCCAGTTTCCGTGTCACAGACAGGATTCCATTCATTCTTACATGTGCAATCAGCGTTACAGCTGGAAAACAAACCCGAAACCATACTGTCACCACTTCTGAAAATAAAAATATGAAGAATAAGATTAGATAGAAGATCATTGAAATTACACATAAGAATAAACTCTAACATAATATAGAAAATAAATTAAACAGTATATAAGAATAAAATAAGTTTTTTAATTTTAAGCAAAGACGAACCCATTAGAGTAGCCTTTGTTGATTCCAATAAAGTTCCTTGCTGGGCATTGGAGCATGAAGGAGGTGATGAGAACCAAGGCGAGGACGTGACAAACAAGGATCATCTTCAGCATCCCTCCGACTTGAAGATTCATTTGTCTGATGGCAGCTCCACCGATCATAACTCCTGCTGCTGCAGCGAAAATCACGAGAGCTAAAAATACTGTAATTACAGTGATGAAGATAATGGACCTACAGGATAAATAGGAAGCCTTCGTCGGAGTTGTGCTCAAAATTGTTTCCAAAATCTTCGGCATAAAAGCTGCAAATCCGTTGATGACGATAGATTCGAAAATCCCCAAAACTATGCAAGTTACAAAAGTCGGATTCCTTAGGATATTCTGAAGACAGTTTTAAATTATTATCTAAGATAAAATAATTATTAAATACCCAAATTGCTGCAGGTAAATTTTTCATGTTCCCTTTCAGAATTTCATCATTTTCATCAACTTGAGAAACAGCGTGAACTTGATTAACATCTTTCAATCGGTGTTTTTTTGCTTCTGGTAACTCTTTTGCGAACATTAAAATCGGGAAAGCGTTCAGAATGGCGGCTACAGAACATCCGAGGAACCCTATCCACCAGGCCCCTATCCATCGAGGATCTGAAGAATCTTTGAGAGGTACTCTGAAAATAATTGTAATGTTTTTATATTTTAAATTTTAATTATTTAAACTTTTTATTCTTATCTATTTCTATATTTCCGTATATTAATATTTTAAATTCTTAATTATTTTTTATTCTCTTATTTCTAGTTCTTCTACTTTTCTATTTTTCATTTTTAATTACTTTTCTCGTTTTTAATCTTCTTGTTCTTAATTTTTGATTTTTTCTCGTTTTTAATTTTCAATTTTTTGTTTTTGGTTTTTAGTTTTTTATTCCTAACTTTTGGTTTTCACTTTATAAAATTAAAATCTCCCTTTCTCAAGTACTTACGTGGACATATCCACTCTGTCGAAATCAGTATAGATCGTTAGAAGATATCCACCAATGAACAGTCCCACGACAGGTCCGATACTTGTAACGACTGCGTGGATTGCTGAAAAAATAAATATACATGAATAAAATCAATACCAGTAAATATACCAAGATAGACAGGAGATGCTTTTTGGGAAACATTTTCATCGATGTAAGCCGTTCCTATCGAGAACAGAGGAGTTGCTCCAATGCCGTGGAGGGTCTGTCCAAGGATGAAGATCCAGAAATATGGATTCAGATAACTTGCGGGTTGATCCGTCGCGAAAATACAGGTTTCATTCAATGTTCTATAATCCAATTTTCTACTTTTTAATTTCCGCGTTTATAAAAGTTACCGATTAACAGTGCATTGGCCGTCATCACTCGTGATTCCGTCCCCGACGACATAGGGAGGAATTAAATAATGAGGGAGAGCACAAACGAAGGATCCCAACCCCATTATGAAAGTCCCCAATCCGATCCATCTTCCCTTGTGGCCAGTGTTTCCCCAATGACATACGGGGAAAACAGCAAGCAAAACCGCGAAATCATACCAGCTTGAGATAATTCCCGTTTGAGTGCTGAATTCAACTTTAATTCAATTAAAAAAGAAAAATAAACAAACCTATTCATGTTAAAACGTTTCTCTAATGTTGACAGTCCAACAGGAAAAATACTATTTACAACAAGACTTTGAACAAATGCACAGATCCCGAGCATCGCCAGAAGCCATTTGGCGGTGTGGAAATGTTGTAGCCACGACGGAGTACATCTGAGAGAGTATTCAAAAATTAGTCGTTTGGAATTATTTTGTTCAAAAATTATGTTAGTTGGAGATCAACATGTTAAAAGATCCAAATAAATTAATATCCTACCCTCCACAGCCGCAAAGAAGAGGGTCTTCATCGCTTTCGTATTCTGAATTCACCGAAGTCCGTCGAGTCGAAGGCGGACTTCCGGTAGAAATCGAAGGCGAAGGAAAGTGACCGTTTCTGTAGTCGTCTACAGTATGCCTTGGCACGTCGTTCTTCTCCATCTTGAGGCTTCGGAAACTCAAATCGTCATTGCGGAAGAAGACGAAAGAAGACAAATGCGAAAAATTCAGCAAAAATCACGTCCGTCTTCGTTCCAATAACGATTTTTCTGTCAATAAAAAATGACAACCTTCTTCTGAAATTAATTCTTAAACCGAAATTCAAATTTATCAAATCTAATCGATGGGTGTGGAATTTATCAAGGTCACAAAAGGTCAAAAGAGAACGACAATGAAATGAATTAAATTTAAATTCGAAAAAATTAACCTCTTATTGCCACATGACTTTTGAATCGTTACGAGAATTCCTGGCGACGGAAGTAATCAGTACTTGAGAACTCCGCAGTCAGAATCAAAACTGAAAAGAATGAAAAAATCGAACCAAAATTGCGGGACATTGGAAATTGATTTTTATTGGGACACAAAGATTGAATGAAAATCATCGCTACCAAAATAATTCGAAATTGGAAGATTAACAGAATGACAAATTCCGAAAGACATTAATCGGTGAATTTACTATTGTGTTACAGATTTAATTGATTCAAAATATTTTTCTTTACGAACAGGAACTGGAGCTAACATGTATAATGAAGATATCAAATCTGAGAAAACAAGTTTCTCCGTTCATTCTTCGTTGCCGTGGCCAAACCGACTCTGTCAATTGCGCTGAACCTCGACGTAATTAATCTTCTAACGTATGTTTTGTCTCAGGCAATTTCGCGCAGTTTCGATTTGATCTGACTTCAATCATTTATTTTTGATAATTTGACTTCCATCATTTATATTCGACACTTCCTTCAATCACTTATTTTTGATAATTTGGTTCAAACCGTTTAGTTTCCGAAAAGTTCAATTGAATCATTCAGTTTAAAAAAGATGATGTTAATCGCTGAAATTTAAAAAATAATTTAAATAATTTGTTTTTCAAAAAGTCTAATTGAATCATTAAATTTGAAAAAACAGTTGGAATAATTTATCCTTAAAGAAGTCCAATTAAATTATTTGTGAAAAATAATTTAAATAATTTGTTTTTCAAAAGTCCAGTTGAATCATCCAATTTAAAAAACGAATTTAATCGTTGAAGTTTTAGAAAATCTAATTTCAATTGTGTAGGCTTCGAAACATGATTCAAATAATATATTTTCGGAAACGTTAATGTTTCAGGGATCAAAAGAACATTCGAATAACTTAGTTTCGAAAACTTTGATTTTACAGACGTCAAGAAGTTGTTCAAGAAAGTTGGCTTAAAAAATCTATTTTATTTTCCAAATCGAGAAAAATAACAGATAATTTATTTTTCAAAAATTTTAATCGTAGATTCTGACAAATTGGTTTAAGTCATTCATTTTCCGAAATTCGATCAAAAATGACTTCTCGCCCCAGGTGAGAACGACTTGAAACTAATGAAACAACTTTTATTTCTCACAAAAAATAAATCCATTTAAAAAAACCAGAAATTTTGCAAATTGGATTCCTCATGTGAATTTGATTTTTTACTCTTTCAAAATACTTGGAATATTTTTAATTTCAAAAAATATGGTAAGAATACAAGCAATCGTATCAGTTCCTGATGTTCATTCATACGGCAAGTCCTTGTATTTCGTGGGATCTCTTCATCGGATTATGTTTTCCAAAAAGAAAACCGGTTGAGTTTCGACTGGCTCCAGAAAACGGAGGAAATTCACCCTCAGAAATGGTCAAGGCAGTGGAACGTTCGATTTTTAGTGGTCTGTGTGGAAATAAATTGAGGTTAAAAAGTAGCTTTTAATTTCCGCATTTAAAAGTAATAAGTTTCAATGTCTCAACTTAAATCAGAAAATAATAAATTTCAATTTCTTAATTTGAGATAAAAATTTCAAGTCCCTATAGAAACAAATCGAAACGAAATAATGAACCAAATGTGGCTTACTTATTCAATAAAAATTCGTAAGTCTCCATAACAGCAAATTGATATTAAAGTGACAAATTGGAAATTGTAAATTTATTGAATGAAAGTTCACAGTATGACAAGCAGTAACGAAATTCCAAAAAGGTTCATTCGAGAAATTGCTTTTTTCTTAGATAATGTATTACTCAGTCCGTAGTAAACAACTTCCAACTTGTCGATATTAAAAGTGCAAAAAATATTGATGAATTTTTTACAATGTAATTAGAATTCAATGGAAAAATTTGGAACTAAAATATGGAACTGGAAATTCTGGAATTTTCCAGAATATCTTCAGAGTCCGTTCCAATATAATTTCGTAACATTTTTATTCTGGATTTCCATGATCACATAATTTTGAAATACAGATATGGAACTGAAAATTACTCGATTTTCACTACATCTAAATTCATTCCAAAGTAACTATATTCATGTTTATTTTTTAAAATCAAATTATAGTTTTTTGTTTCCCGACTTTCCCAAAGTGTAATGAAAACGTCTGAAATTATCCGGATTCTGGAAGTTTCTGAGAGGTACTTCAAATCCATGTCAAAACAGTTTCGTAACAATGTCCATCTTTGGTTTTTACAAAAGTATGGTTTTTTTCTTCGACAATAGAGGCGTAACTTGAGAAAGACGGCTGATGAAGGAGATGACTATAAATCCAGAATTCGGCCGGAGACAAATCTGGTCTTTCACCACTTTTCGTTCAAGCACTTTGACCATCTGCAAAAATTCGGAATCATTATTGACTTGCAGAAGTCCGAAATGCTGGTGGAATCCGAGATACGAGAGAAGGCCT
Source organism: Halicephalobus sp. NKZ332 (assembly GCA_009761265.1). Lineage (NCBI taxonomy): Eukaryota > Metazoa > Nematoda > Chromadorea > Rhabditida > Panagrolaimidae > Halicephalobus > Halicephalobus sp. NKZ332. The sequence goes on from VOSG01000197.1 coordinate 11,387, forward strand.
ACCGTTTCGTGGCTTTCAGTGCCGTGACGTTTTCCTTGTTTGCTATTGTTGCTGTTTTCATAACGTTGCCAATGGTCAACAACTACATCAACAACGTGCACCTGAGAGTCCAAAATGAAATGGACTTTTGCAAGCTTTCGGCAAAAGAAGTCATGTTGGAGATGCATGAATTCAGATCGACTCCGACGAATGATTTGCCTTCGTTTTTGAAATTCAACGGATTCAACAACGGAACCAGGATCAAGCGTCAGAACGGACAGTGCGAAGGATGCTGTCTTCCGGGTGCCCCTGGACCCTCAGGACCGCCGGGTAAGAATGGGGTCCCTGGAAGACCCGGAGCTCCAGGTGCTCCTGGATTCCCTGGAAGACCTCCAGCGTGAGTAAAACTTATCTTTAATTTCCAATTAACGTTCTTTTGTAGTGTTTGCGAGGAAGTGACTGAACCTCCATGTACTCCATGTCCTCCGGGTGAGACCGGACCTCCAGGTCCCTCAGGAGATCCCGGAAACCCAGGTCCACCAGGACACATCGGAAGACCAGGAAACGACGGGACTATCGGGCCTATCGGACCTGCAGGACAGCCAGGGAAGCCAGGCGAGCCCGGAAGAGACGGACCTCGAGGAGACCCCGGAAGACCCGCAATTTCAACTCCAGCTTTACCTGGAGATCCCGGAGGAATGGGAGAAACCGTAAGTTGTACTTTTCGAATACTTTTCTCAGAATAGATTCAACTAAATTTAATACTTTTGTTCCAGGGACCACAAGGTCTTCCAGGAGAACCAGGAGAAAACGGAAGACCTGGACCCGAAGGACAGCCAGGACCACCAGGTTCTCAAGGCCCACCAGGACCAGTCGGACCTCCAGGAGAACCTGGCGAGCCTGGACAGCCCGGACCACCTGGAATCCCCGGAGAAAAAGGTAATCCAAAAATCCCAATTCAATTTTCAAAAACATTTTCAGGAATCTGTCCCAAATACTGTGCTCTCGATGGAGGTGTCTTTTTCGAAGATGGTACTCGTCGTTAAACTTTTAGAACATCTTCATGATATGTTCATCCAAAAACGAAATAAATAAAATTTCAAAACGAAAAACAACGAAAATAACAATCTAAGCTTCTCTAAGCGGTTTTGGTGGCAGTAACGATAATACCTGAGGCGACGAAATCATTCAGCACGGGGTGGGAGCGACCAGATAGGGCCTGGAATCGCCGAGAAGAGATCTTCATAATTTGGACGTCCACTGTTGACTTCTCGTTCAGAAGAGAAACAACTCCACGAGCATCACTTTCGACGTTGGAGTAAACCACGATGTTTCCGGATTTACGGACTGCCTTGAAAGTGTGTTTGATGAAGTCTGCAGCGTTCACACTGTCACCAACGAAGATTAGATTGTCGATAATACTACTGCTGAGGATACGTTCGCGAGCCCACATGAATTGCTGGGAAGCCGAGGGTTCTTTGATCTCGTTGCTCTCGCACTCCATTAGCTCGTCTTCCGAATACTTGTAAGAGCCCCCATTCTTGGGAACATCACAGACGGCTCTACTGAACGTATTCCAGCGAATCGGACGGATAACGCTGAGGAACTAGAAATTAAATAACGTTATTAGGAAACAATTAAAAACTAACCTCTGGCTTGAAGCCCATAGCATACACGGCTTGAAAGGAACCAGGTCCACAGCCATTGTTAATTAGGAATATTTCTCCCTTTCCTTCTAGACGTTCTAGCAATGCGGCTAATATTAATCCCTGAGTCTCGTCGTACACAAGGACACGACAGCCAGGAACAATATTAGTATGGTGAATAATATTAGCATAGGTATCGACTTTCAAATAACGGATATGTTCAGCATTCTTGATATAGAAAGCTTGAGCCATCAGACGCAAAGTTGGTTTCAGGATGTAGACTCTGTCGGTGTGAACCTTGGACTTCTTCGAAACGTACTTGGCTTGGGAGTAAGTTGTGCGGACTTCAAAGGTTGGATTCGCATTAACTAACTTGGTAACCTGAAGAAGGACATACAATAAAGGAAATAAACTCGGAATCGATATATGGAAACTTGAACTCGGCAATAGAAAGACACTTACAGCTTCCTTGACAGCGGCACCAGAGAGCTTCAGGTCTCCGATTTCAGCTGAACTGAGCGACTGTCCCATCATCTTCGCCGGTGGAGCATCATCGTCGTCTCCTTCCACGACTCTCTTGCGATTTTCTGGGTTGAAACTACCTGGACGAAGTTCCTCGAGAGCTAAAACAAGAAATCCACAAAAATCGATAAAATTAGAAACAACTTACCTATTCCCGAGTCAACAGCTATAGGAGCACAGCAATCGCGGATCTGCCCGTTTTGAGTCTCGAACAATCCATATCCTTTCCCGACAGCTCCGGAGATGTTGAATCTGAGATTCTCGATCGAAACCTCACCATTCTTCGTGACTTTGACGAGCTTGGGGATATCGGTATTCAGCTTCTTCACTATGACATAAGAACCAAGAGTAATCATCACTGTTAAGTGAAGAAACGGTTCAAAAAACCTACATAAATGAAAGAATTCCGAAATTGAAAAAATGTTCTCTTCTCTGGCGTCCGGGAACGAAACACCAGAAAGCCGTCAAATTTTTCATTCAATTAAAGTAAAACAGAATATCTTTTTAAATCTTTTTTACTGTAAAATTTATTGTTATAATTATTTAGTTTCGTTAAACTATTTTAGCAAAACATTTCGTCATTGCTTGAATCAAAGCATTGATTTTTCCTCCAAATTGATACCATAAAAACAGTGAGAATCAAATGGGCTTATCATCACCTATTTCGATAATTTTCTATGATAATGACACTAATGAAAATCAATCTTTTCCAGCTTCCGTAAGTGGAAAAAATGAATAAAGTTCAATTTTTCTTATTGTTTTCTATGTTTTCAACTGTTTTTTCGTTGAAATGTTGGACTGGCCAGAAAGAAAAAGACCAAGAAGGGCCCTGGAATTCATATATCATCCAGATGAACTGTGACATTGATTACTGCTCCAATCTGACAGTATTCCATCCTAAAACAAATTCCACGATCGTCGATCTTCGTTGTGGATCGGAAATTCTAGAAGACTGCACGGTTGGAATATTTTCGTGGAATTTATCTATGAATTTCTGTTTCAGGACGACATCATGAATACTTGTACGAATATTTCAAGCAGATCTGCTATACTTTGCTGCTGTAATCAACCCCTCTGCAACAACACCAGAAATCAACGCGTCCTCGTTATGCAATCCTTGATCCTTTGGATGATTGGATTTCTGTTTTCAATTTCGGTGAAATCTCACCAAATTCCTTTCGTTTGATGTTTCATTCCTAAGTGAAAGTTTATAACGCCAAAACGGAGAAGCAGCTGATCAAAAAGCAAAACAGGTTACGCATTGTTTTTCCATTTGACTTGGATTTTTTATCCTTGCGCAATCGTCGACAATAGCCTCAGGGGATATTCCTGAAATTAGGTGAAATCTCAAAGTTGCCACTTTAATTACATTTTCATTGAAAATAAAATGGATGAGATTAATTGGCCGAATTGAATGTGGACATGATTGGAGCCAAATTTTTCGCTGTCCAGTGACTTCACGCAATCGAGCTTTTCACTTCGGGGGCTTCAGAAGGAATGAAGAGAAAGTTTGCGTCTGTCGGTGGAAAATCAAGTTTTTCTGTCTCCAGTTGAGGCAGATTAGGGCTAGCCGGTTTGCCAAACCTGACATTGCGTCGTCTAGAGGTTTATCCGATTTCCTGTGGCGATCTGGTTCAGTTGCAGACATTTGTCAAAATTTGTCCATTTTTTGATTGCGTAAATCTAAATCTATCAAAATCTTTTTTTTAATGAAATCTGATCGAGAAGAGTATCGAGGTCAGCTTGGCGGTCGGATCTTAGCTAGAATCCTTCTCACTTGACCGGACAGTCCGTTCGATTCGATTCGATTACGCAATTCGGTCGCGTTTTTCTGGAGAAGAACCGAGAGAGCAAATCCACCATCTGCAGATCCAATAGCCTGAGGAAATGGAAGTAAATCAAAGACATCAAGTACACGCGGCAGCTGATTTACTGGACATTCAGAAGACGGAAAAAGAAAGAAAACTAGTAGGGGCGTCAGCAATTCTAATGTTGCGTTAACGAGGCGGAGGGGAAGTTGGATTTTCAAGGTACTCTGTGTAATCCAAAGATATCTCTTCACTTTTAATTTTTGTTATCGTTCAATGTTCTTGATTTTTGAATTTCTTTTCTCTGAATTGGACATGTTTTGTTGGACCCATTTCCCTCTGACCGCCCTCTTTTGTAACGCAACTTCATAACAAGAACTTTTAATACCTGTCGTCGTTTGCTCGAATAGCGTTCAACGACAAATAACCTGAAACAAAGTTACATGTCTAATTTGCTATTTTTATGTAAGGGGGTTCCGAACAATAAAAGTCCATGTCTGGGAATTTTCCGCTAATACGATACTATTTTTATACAAATGTTTACAGTATAGTAATTTGCAGATTTCCTTCAAGCCAAAGTAAAATCCTTTGCGGAGAGCCAGGAGACGAGTTTGGAGACTCCCTGTATCCTGATCCTTTCATCCTAAATCCTTTTTTCGCAGACAAGTGGTCCACTGTAAGCCTCCAGTCGTTTTAATTTTTTTCGACGAAGACAATGAATCTCCTAACATGGTAAGTCCGAGTTATCAGTTATTTATTTATTTTTGACGTTTTCTCCCAATTTTGGAATTACATCAATTTTGTTTCTATTTCAATGAACTCCTGTCTGTTGTTTAAATGGATCAAAGAGGGACCAATTCTTGTTCGCGTTAGACGGTTTCTCGATTCAGAAACCTGGACAACCTTCGTTACGTCACTCAAGTGCTCTTGAAAAAATAGTGTTTTGACAGAGAAATTTTGACGTAGAATTTTTGGACAAAGAATTGGGAATATGATAAAATCAGAATTCGAAAGTAAAAAGAAGTTAAAAAAATATCAAGTTCCACTTTTGTAACAAAATTCCCATTCGAAAATGAGATCGCGATCCATTGTTTTACCTGGGAGATCCATCAAAAAGTACTATCTTGATCCGTCTATTCTTTTGAGGTCATGTTTTTGGAAGATGAGATTTAAAACAGAATTGATTTCAGGTTGCCTATTTTTCTTATTTTCGTTAATTTTGTAGCAGATGCGATGACTTCACCGATAATTATCAACGAAAAAGCAATTTTAGAAATAATGGACTTCCCTACTGAACAGGTGAGAAAATTGCATTCAAAAATAGTAATTCAATATTACTCTTTTAGACCCCACATCACAAACACAGACACCACCGCCACCATCATCATCATAAGAAAAGAAGAAGTTTGACTATCAAAACTGACTCTGAATCTGCTTCTGGAGTGAGACAACACAAGCAGATGATGCTCACAAAGCCCTATTGGCCGTGGCCCTGATTCATCTTCGCTATTAGTTGTTGTTGCTCGATACAGGTCCCAGAAGTCGCGACCCAGACTAGATCATTCCAGAAGCGCCTTGGCCATATTAATGATCACTTCCATGACTTCATTGATGCGGGAAATTACCCAGGACGAATGTCCTTTCTGACCCAGATTTTATTCACGCAATACAGAGATCTTCGAAGATTCATATTAATTGAACATAATTTAATTATATAAAAATTAATAAATCTTGATCATTCAAAAACTCTGAAGGCACTCAATTCGGCAGGATGAAAGCATTGAAATCATTTTATCCCGGAAGTGTAGTAAATCCAGTACACCAAGTTAAAGAGCGAGTACGCTGCTGAAATGACAGTTCCATCATTATCATCAAAAAATGTCTTACATGGGAAAATGATTCTGGAGTAGAGATCCAGTCTCTCAGCTTTCATGAGGGGATTAGATTGCTTTCGTTTCTTTAAATCTCGCATCTTTATTGTTGTTCTGCCTTCGTTCCTCATTATATACCCAACACTAGCCAACTCTACCAAAGACGCAAATACAAATCCCATACCACTGAAACATTTTTTGTAAAATGGAAGGAAATTATTCTTACGTAACTGTCTCGATATTAACTATTAAAACTTGAAAAATTTAAGACTCTTGATTTCAGACTTTAATTTCGAAACATGTTTACTGACCTTTGAACAATTATAGCCTCAAAAATTTAGAGATTAAATCTAACAACGTATGAAGAACATCATGTTTAGGGTCTAAGACCATTAAGAGGAAATTAATTTGGACTTTCGATCCCTTTTTGAACTTCTTATTTTTTATTTATAAAGTCGAAAACCACTATTTTATAAAATTTACTCGGTAACTTTAAAAACCGGAGAAATCTAAAAATTCGAATTGAACTATTGATTTGTAAAAACTTTCATTCAGTTTTGAGAAATTCTGATTTAAGGAAATAAAGATTAAATTTCGACAAAGCATGAATTGCACTGGATTTGGACTTCTAGACAGGTGAGTGGGTAGCAGATTAGACTTTTGGCCCCATTTTAAAACTAATTATTATTGTCATAAAAATTAAAATTATTTTTTAAATTATCCGAACACGGATCTTTGGAGCTTTCTAGAAGATTTCAGAACTTTTGTTTTATGAATTTAAGGAATTTAATTAAAATTAAAAACTCACGTGAGGATGAAGAGATCGATAGCTTTGACATAATTTACCTGAATTCGTTATATTTAACTTTTAATTCGAAATTCCACCTTACCCTAGGAATGTTCCTTCCAATATTTCCGAACTGAAATGACAGAGCCAGGACGGCATTGACTCCTATCATGGTCCTGGCGGGAATGGCCTTAGGGCCGAGATAGAACGGGATCCAGGAAATGAATACAGTAGTATATTGTGGAATGTATCCTGAAACACTCATGAATAAAACAAGTCCATAAATTTTATGAATAAAATATAGAATTTCCCATAAGCAGATTTGAATGTTTAAAAAATATGAAAACCCCTACCTTGTAGTAGATACCAGCCATATCTCCTTTTAAAAGTGAAGCTGACAGACAACTCGTCCCAGTACCCGGCGGCGTAGAGTCTCGAATAGGCTACGGTGGAATAGTTAATCATCGTGAAATCCGGGAGTTCGATGTCTTTGAATAACAGGAGATGAGGTTCGTTCCAGATCATGTGGACCTCGTTTTGATTGTATTGATAGGATTCGAAAGTTAAGAAACAAGTAACTGAATCCATCGGGAAGGTCCGGAGATCTAGTTGACAAGGACCCGTACTCTTTATTCTGAGACAGGACCAGAGAGTCCCGTTTGGAAAAACCATCAAAAAAACATTCCTAAATGGAGAGTCGTGGATCGACGCCGATACGGAGTTGATGAAGCAAGTGTTCTGGAAGAGAGCAAATTATTCAATATTATGTTGTTACAGAAATTAAAAATTGTCATCTTTCCTAAATATCTCAACAGGATTTTCTATAATTTCCCAGTTGAGATAGGGAACTATGGGATTTTGAGATTTTGGATTCCATTGATTCTACAAATTTCTAAAATCATTTAGGAATTCAAAATTACATTATTATTAAAACGGAAATTGTTCCTAGAAAATTCTAAAAAGATTTTTCGAGAAGAATTTATCGATTAAAACTTAAGACTGCAGTGCTTCGTCTTCTTGTGATTCTGTAATATTTCAAAAGTATTTCGTAAATCCCAAAATCTAATGTTCAAAAGATATTTCATAAATTTCGAAATCCACAAACTCAAAGACAAATTGTTGCTCTTTATCAGAAACCTCGACTCACAGGGATCCATATGGTACTTTGCATTTTGTAATCGAAGCTGAGGTTGCCTTTGCAGGGTCTCATGTAGTCGTAAGACAACATCGGGTCTTCCCAGAATTCGTTGACGTAAAGATCTAAAATTTCCCATAAATGCAAATCCAGAATCCGAACGGAAGTGATTTCATCCGGTCCTTTTTAAAATTCAGCATTGTTAGCACTCTCCGGGGAGAGCACCAAATCAATTCCAATTATGCATATAAAACGCTCTTCGACGTTACAGTTTGCATATTACAAATCTCAGAAAACAACAATGACTATTTTCTTAAACATCTTTTCTTTTCCAACAGGAAAACAGATTACAACCAAAATTAGATTAAATTATATTCAAAAGACTTCTTTGGCGCTTTGTTGTTTAAACGCGCAGCCAATCAGGGTCTTCGTCGAGTTTCCCAAATTTTCCGGATTCTCTAACTTTTCTAGATTCTCTAAATCCTCTAAATTTTCCAACTTTATAAATTTTCATTTACCCTTTCGGACTTCGCTTAAAGCAAAACGGATTTCCGAAAACGCCTCTTTAACTCTCTTCTTTACTTTTAAAATTTACAAATTTTCAAAAAAGAATTTTATATTAGTTTCTAATTGCCTCAGGCAATCCTACCAATCTCGAAGCTCTGTGTCATTTCCGAAACAGAAGTTACTTCTTGGACCCAAAGCTCGATTCTAACAACCACTGGGTTAGCTGGCAGCTTGTGTCTGTTGTAGTTCATCGAAGTCTCAAAGAGAATATGGTCGATAATATCAGTATCATTCGCACAATATCTCGTATCTTCTCCTCCAGCGATTTCTTTAATGAACAACAAGAATATTACGGTAACCCCTTGGGTTTTCCACATCTTTTCAGAATAGCAATCCAAATTCTTCCCAGGACCTTTTTTCAACTATAATCTACATCCATGACAAGAAATAAAAATAATAATCTGAACAAACCAAAGAGCCTTCCTCTAAATCGTTTTCTGAGCGTTTTTATCCCAAGAAGCATTGATGCAATTCTTTGTCAAAATCCTTGCCAGAGGCGTGTCTGCCCTGCCGCATGCATGTTACAATCCTTACTTCCTAGGCTTCCCAGAACAAGTCTGGGACAACATAATACGTCCTATTGTCCATGACCTGAGGCCTATCCAGTTACAGATTTAAAGTTGTCCTTATTTGTAACCGCGCTTCACAAACTTTTTTATTAATCTCACCAGAAGCCCAACAATTAAACATTAATTAAACCATGAATGATTCATAATCCTTCTTACCCATTACTAGATAAAGTAAACAAGCAAAATGATCATACATTAAACAATGTACCAATCCTCTTACATAAAACACTGGGAAACAGTTTAGCCCTTCCTCTTGATCATATCGAAAGCAGTTTGGAACTTCTCCATATACTCACTCTCAATTTGTGCCATATGAGTGAGGAGTATATCGTTTGTACGAGCAATGGAGTGCAGACCATTTGTAATCTTCGCAATAACGAGCTGAAAAAACACCAAGATTAGGAACAGTGAAACCAAAAACGTACCTGGAATCTCCGAATCATGTTCCAGATCTCGTCTATAGCCAACATATTGAAACTCATCAGGCGGTTCCGTGAGGGATTCTTCCAGAAATCATAAGCGTACGAGTTTCTGTTAATCATGCGTCCACGATGATCCCAAATGGTGTGAGCAGCAAACGGTAATAGATTGTGATCCAAAATACAACTCTTCTTGAACGGGGAAACAAGATCATTAGTGAGTAATTCCTCATACCCACTCAACTTTCCAACATCGCTGAAGACGGGATCCTGAAAGAAAAACATTAATCTCGAATCACAGACACAAGTGACTTACGAAAACATGACCGTTTCCAGAAGCTAGGTGAACAACTCCATACATGTACTCATTCACAATTCCATTGTAATCATTAATTGCATCTTGAATCGCTTTGGGTAATGGAGTCAAGAAAGGCTTCTCTTCCGTTTCCTTGAACTGGTCGGCAATATAATTGCTCACATGAAGGTCTGTGAAGATATGAGCCAAAAGATGCACGAGCCTGTCATTGATAACTTCTGGAGGGACTTCATTGTCCCGCAATTCTGTTAAATATCTATGCAAAGTTGATGTTTGAAGCAAATGGGTAAACAACAAATTCCCGGGTTCGAAGTTGTTTAGAGTAACAGCGAATTGGGCAAATCCATTGAGACGACAATCCGCATTCAGAAGCTGCATCCGACGAAGCAGTTGGGCACTCATGAAACCATAATAGGCCAAAATGCTCTGCCATCGTTCACCACCATGAGAAGCCAAGGGATGTAATAGGAGATTCATAGCAGATTTACGACGGTTATCACGAACAGTAACATCATTCAAGGAGTCAAAATAGGACAATTTAGGTTGTTTTCCTTTAGTTTTGGAGTCTTTTCCAGCCGTCGGAGTATTTTCCTCCCCATTAACATAAGAAAACAGCTTTAGCAGATAGGAAGTTGTAAATGGAACGTTACCGCGAAGAGTTGAGAGAGATGCAGTTAATAAACGACGAATCTTACTAGCAGGGAGAGCCATGAAAATTACAGAACCGGAGGGATCATAACCACGACGACCAGCACGACCAGACATTTGACGGAATTGAAGAGGAGTAAGATCCGGAGTATCGATACCAAAGACCACAGTCTTACATGGCATGTTCATTCCCAAGGCTAAAGTCGAGGTAGAAAAAACAATGCCCAAATGACCGGAACGAAACAGGATTTCGACAGCTCCACGCTCGACAGCGTTGAATCCTTCATGATGAACACCGATACCTCGCTCAAACAGCTTCAACAGCATAATGGTGTTCGGATGTTTGCCAGAACGACCGGTCAGACGATCGACGGTTTTCTCGTAGATGTCATCATCAGTAATACGTCCACACAGCTTGAACTTAGCTAGAGCTTCTTTCATCTTCATCCTTTGAACGGCGAATGGATCAGCATCACCTTCATCGGGCAGATCATCGTCTTCATCTTTGGGTCCACGTTTCTTCTTATCGTCTTCTGTCTCATCACGTGCTCGTTTCTTCATCTTCTCAAACTTCTCCTCAGCCTTCAAGTTAAACCGCTTTTTGAACTCAGGACTCTCCTTGTATTCGTTTTCTCTTGCTTGAAGATCATTGAAAACACGAATAGCCAATTGTTCACAAACATCACGATTATCGTTGAAGCACAAGGCTGGGATCATATTGGTCGCTTGCATTTGCTGGATCAAGGGACAGATGTTGTGAAGAGATACTTGGGTCATATCAATCAACTTCTCACGCTTCTCTAATTCTCCATGAATACCAGAATCGAACTCCTTGAAAACTTGAGCTGTCTTCGTCTCATCAGACTTCAACCAAGAAAGGAAACGGTCTTTCAGTCCTCGTTCCAAGCCTCGCAAATCAGAACGAGTCAGCCAGATTTTGATTTTACCTGAATATTTCCTTTGGAAGAATTTACAGGGTTCAAATTCGTCTTCGATCTTCTTATCGACTTTTGTCATGACTTCGTAGAGTTCGAAAATCTGACGGGCAGTAAGCAGCTGGTCATCGGGAATACCGAACATGCGGATTTTCTCAGGTTTGTATACACTGTACGGCATGAAATACTTTAACAAAGCTTGCTTATCAATATTGTCCAAGTTTAGGGCTTGAACAGCAGGAGCAAGTTCAAATTCACTTCGTGCAGCTTCGAACTCATCGGATCTTTCACGACCAAAGATCTTGTCGTCGTTTTCGTAAGATTTCATGTCTTCGAGTTCCAGCTTTTGCATCGCCAACTCCAATTCAGACCAACGCTCACGATAAGTAATCAGAACAACTTTCCTGACTTCAGATGTATTCGCCGGATTACAAGTTTTGTAACCTTCAATCACAGAGAGCCATTGAGTAAAAGTCTCCTCATTACCGATGGTGGCAGATAACGCAAGGAACGGACAACGAATAAGAGAGAAAAGATGCTCAATAAAGTATCCATCGCGATGAGCATTAATACAATGAACTTCATCGAAGATGATATACTTGACACGAGACATGAATTCCTGTGATTCTTGATCACCGCTCAACAACAGTTGCTCCAAGGCCTCCGGGATTGTCACGAGAACTTGACACAAAGCAACACTCTCGGAATAGTCAGAAGCCAAAGTACCAAAGAGAGTCCTTCCTGACACCATGGGTTTGTTCCTGAACCGAGCGTAAACAGAGCCGCAAACTTGATTCATCAACGCCTTGGAAGGAGCAACGTAAATAACCACGTCGTCGTTACTTTGACGAAGTATCTTTTCAATACAATAGTAAGACACAAAGGTCTTACCAGCAGAGGTAGGAGCAACAATCAAAGCAGATTGGTTTTGATCAACAGCATCTAACATGTGTCTTTGCCACTTATCAGGAACAAATCCGGTAACACGATCATCCTTCTCAGGCTCAGATTGGATGTCGATGAGACGACCGCCGTGGTAAAGCTGGTAGTAAATCATGTTAATATCCAACGACAATGACTTGTTCTTCTTCGCCCCATCTTCAAAACCAAGAGCTTGCCAAATCTCCGTAACAGACTTCTTCTGAATATCATCCAAGTAATCCCAGTATATCTGGAAGCAGTTCTTGAGCTGTCCAATGAGATCAACACACCACGACCGCTTTTCGTCAACCGAAGAAAAGCTATCACCCATTCTCATGTACTGATCGTAATAAGTAACAACAAGCTTGTAACAACACAGAGCTTTAGATTCATCAAGTTCCAATCGGTTCAAGGTTTCATCAAGCTTCCGAATTATATCTCCTTTGACACCCAACGCAAAGTCAATCTTAGCTTTATCGGCTTCGACCTGCTTCTTGATCTGAACTTGACGATTGGCTTCCAAAATAGCGTCTTTTTTCGACACAGCACCCTTCGATCCAGGTTTTGCTCCCTTCTTCGGCTTCGTGTCTTTCTCGTTCTTCTTTCCCTTGGCATCACTCTGTTCTTGGATCGTTGGCATGCGAGGTACTCGGGAAAAATCAACCAAAAGCTGACCGCCTCTGCCCTCAAGAGAATCCGAAAACCCTTGGTACCAACGAGCAAGCTGTTGCCGACTACGATTCTGCCTCTTCAAATCCCATGCCGTCAAAGGTTTCTCAGGTGGGTTCACAAGCTTGGAACGCACATCTTTAAACTGCCATTTGAAAGCCTCTCGGAAGATCCTCTCGTAAATATCTGCTACATGTTCGACTTCAAAGGAAGCCTTCACTTTCTTCATCTCCGTACTAGTGTACTCGGTGAGTAAATCAGAATTGAGTAAATGGATTTTCAAGTTAATAGGGTTGTCTTCTACTATAGCACAATTCAATAAACTCTCATCCACGTCCACAGCTAGTGAGATTGATAACTGAGCTTCTTGATGATATTTCGCAAACTCCTCTTGAAGTCGAAGAGGAAGGATTGGCTTTTCTTCCTGATTCAGGATAGCATTGTAAATTAGCAGAACGGTTTGACCATCCCAGAAATTAGCTAAATCGAAACCAACATCGTCCGGATGAATCTTCTCCAAAGTAGACGTCAGTGCAGAAAATAAGTTACGACGATCTTCTATCGAAGGAGCTTTATCGGACTTGGCAAATTCAGATACATTTAACGCTCTTCGCATGTACGGAACAATCAAACTACTGAGGAGAGCAGCAGCACACAATGCCTCTGCCTTCGGTCCAGTCTTCTTAATATTCTTGACCACTGAAGTAATAATCTCGGGGATCTTTTCGTATTTCTTTCCAGTACTCACACACGAACGAGTAGCTGCAAGATAAAGAGTCATATAGAGAGTGATTCAATAGACCTACAATGTGGTTTTCCCCAGATAACCTCTAAAGCATCATTGAACTCCTTTGTAGCGTCGAAGGGAGTCATCGACCGATAGACCATGCAGTTGGTGAAACTTAACTCAAACTCGGAAAAATAAACAACAGGAATCCTATAAGTCATTAACTGAACAACAATAGACATGAAACGCTCAGCATAATCTCCTTTCTCTTTGACGAGAATATCGACTGGACCATCCATAGATATCGCCTGAAGGTACACAGTTAATGTATTAATACGAAAAACTCTCACCATGAAAGAAGGTGTAAGTTCGGTAAGGAACTTCTCCCATTCGGGATCCAGGGGACTCTGGAAAATCAAGACGTCCTTGCCGTACTTGCTGTGACGTAGGTAGAGAAGAAAGTAGGAAAACAGAAACGATAGCAAAGGTTCATTGTCGTACAACACGGAAAAGTTGGTGAAGTAGATCAGCTTGAATTTACCGTTCACATCATCCAGAGCTCGAGTAAATTGATCGAACTGATAAGCCAGAACTTGAGTCTGCCCGCCCAGGTCAAAACAGTGATAACGATGGGCGAGGAACTCAACAAAGAGGCTGTCCACGGAGATCATGAAGATTTCCACATCAGCAAATTCCGGCATAATGTCTGTCCGAGACGTCTTCAGCTTGGCAATATGCTAAAACGAAGCAAGTTTATATATGAAGATCACTTTCGAACAAAAACCAACATCTTTGATAACATCGTGAGCATTTTGCAGCCGTGGATCGGCTGCAGTATGGTTTGTAGTCATATTCTGAAAAGTACTGGATGAGTCAAGTAGGGAAGTTTCGAGATTTCAATATCAGAATTTAGAAATGATGATGTGACGGGGAACGGTAAACGAGGAATTTGATTTCAAAGACGAAGTCGCTCTGTCAGTGGGAACCGGCCGGGCGAGTGAAAACCAACAGGCAATCGTGTCAGGACCAATTTTCAGAAATTCCTTAAAAATGGGAATAACTGATCCTTTTTCTGGATATTTGCAGATTTTTGCTGATTTTTCGTTGAAAAGTATCTAAATACATAAACGAATTTATTTTAAAGCATTACTCGGAATAAATCGACGATGGAAAAGCCGTTTTTCAGAAGATAGTAGAAATGAACAACAAACGACAAAGGAAAATCGCTTCCAATGTTGAGTTTTTTTACCCAAACTTTTCTTTTTCACAAAAATGCAAGTTCTATAGGAAAAGTTCCTTCATCATGATATTTCTCCGTTTGTTGTTTTCAGAAGTTCATAGATTTCCCGATTAGTGTGTTTTTATCTAGCGAAATGTGATTAATAACTGTTTGACCTTTATTTATTACCTTTTTAAATTACAAAATCAGATAAAATGTCAAGATGACTCTGGAAATCTCCTATAATCTTCTGGATATTATTCTAAATTTTAATTATGCTTAGGTAGCAGTTGGAAGATTTGCAGACTAAATTTGTATTGGTATATATAGATTGTACAATACGTAAGTAGCTATTACTACATTTTTTGTCAATATTGATTTTCAACACGACAAATCCGTTTACTTTAAAATAAAGGATGAGATAAGGATTCACGGGTTCTTAACATTTAAGGAACACTGTAGTGGATATAAGGATCAGCCGTGATTTTTGAGGCTTTCAAGAATAATCAGTGTAGGATTTATATGTATTTGAATTATCCCTACAAATTACCGAATGTGCCCACGTCCTTGATTTATGGTGATATGTCGTAGTACTTTGTAGTCCTTATATTTAAGAAGATTATGGAAAAAAACGATGACTTTATACTAATTTCATCACATCTGAAGCAAGTTTGTAACATTATTGGTCTATGGTATATCAAGAGATTTTTCAAACTATAATTATCACAACGAACTTCCAGTTATTTTTGACAAAAATATGGACAACGTTAGTAATAGAACCTCTCCATCGAAATTACCGACTATGTATAATTATAGATGTTTTTTCGATCAAAGGAATTAAAGTCTTGCCCTTTTATCATGGATAAAGATCATATTTGGGTATTTTGATCAACATACAATGTCCTGGAAGTAATTTTCTGGCAAAGTTAACAACGAGCCATAATTGGTGACCATAGTTTCGTGTCCAAGCAACAGATTCGGTTAGCTAGCAACTATGTAAAACTATGCTGGTGTTTCATACGACGTGGCTTCTGTCAAGTCAGAAAAGGTTTAAATCTCATGTGAATAGAACTAATTTTCGAATTCCGTCCATCGACGGACTTCCCGTCACCAAAATTCAATGGACTTTACTGCATAAAAACTAAATCATCTTTTCGATGGTATTTGAACTTCTATTTCTAACTACCTCTAGGGACTCTCTGATCTTTTTGATTCTTATTAAGGTTATGCCCACCATCTCAACCTATTCTAACGGTATTAATTTCCAGGCAATTCCCAGATGGATTCTTTGCCCACTTATCTCGTCATCAATTACGACAGCTTGCAAAAATTCAATCTCTTTCTAAAACTATGAAATGACGAAAACCCAATGAGTCACTCTTCGAAGCCATCTTGGAAAAAGCAACAATGAATTGCGGATAATCGGTGCTCCTTGTACTAAAAATCGAGATCCCTGTTCTTTGTTCTGCTTCCCAGGCTATCAAGTAGTGTGATACAATCTCTTACATCAAGTGTCTGTGATATGTGTACATAGTTATTTTTCTAATTTTATAATTAAAGTCCAAACATTAACAAACAACAACTAGCTTCCAAATAAACGAGCTAATCTCCTAATAAGAACTCCTAAGAAATTCATTTCTTGGTGATAAAGTTCTTGATTTTCTGGAGGAGACCGACATAACGAGCGTGCTCGTAGTGAGTAGCGAAATTGACGAGCTGCTGACAGAACTCCGGGGTGAAACCACGTTCCCCGAGGTAGCGATCGAAAAGCAGATCGTTGAGACCTTCATCAACGTATTTGCCAGAAGAAGAGTAAACATGAGCATCGACGTCTTCGTTACTGTCAGTAGCGGTCGGAGCGATGTAGAATTCCTCGACGCGGTAGTCATCTGAAATACCATTGTAAATAATATTAAATAGTTGGATTCTCACATTGTCCAGGTTCTTCTGTGTCGGTGAGCAGCATCTGGAAGCAGAGACGTTCGTTGCCCTTGGTGATCTCGATAGTGAATGGAGGGAGAGAACAGGGAACTGGTGCAACTTCTGGGTCGGCGATATCTTCGTCAATATCGACAGTATGGTTCACATTGAAGACAACGAGAATGCTGAAAATATTGCTTGATTCCCAATCACCGATATATACGAATCATACTTTTCATTGCCATATTTCTTGGTAAGACGGACTTCAGCATCGTTGGTGGAGATTTGGAAACCTGTGACGGTAGGGACTTCAGAACCACCTAAATTCTCAGATTCGAGGCGTTTTTCGGCTTCAATCTCATTCTGTAGGGCAGAAGCTAACTCTTGGGTAACGGCTGAAAGTCCTAAAAATATTTAATAGAGGTTTTGTAGTTTACGAAGTAATGATTTCACGAAACCTTTACGAATTTCAATCCTAATTAAAATAAATGAAAAGCTTACTGTGTTTCGTAGTACTGAAGTGACGAGCAGACTTTACGTGGGCCGTAAGAGAAATCTGTGGCTTGACAACCTGAGAGAAGTTGCGCATGAGAGAACGATGGACGTTCGGTCTGGCGAGTGTACGAGCAAGCATGATGGTCCTGCAAAATTGATATATGAGGATTCCAAATCAAGAGAGATTCCAACGAATAGTTGCAGGAAAAAGATAAAAACAACGAAGTGGACGGAAAACAACGATGATGAAAGGATTTTTCGAGAACTTGAGATTGAGCCAAGGGAACAAGGGAACTTTCGTGTCGAGAGTATCTTGCACCCATCCCTGAAACTTTCGCGCTAAGAGTGTCCAGTATTTCCCCAATTTTCAGTATTTCTTGCTTGAAGATGTTATCCAAATCCGGTTTCCACTAATCTTCCGAGTGATATCTTATTTATTCACAAAATTAATTCCATCCAAGTTTGTTTATCATCTTACAATTGCGATCCTGCCGAATTGTTGATGTTATTTCGTTTTATTTATAAATAGATATCTTATAGGATTATCCACTAGTCCTCTTTTGATGCCATTTTACAGTTTGTTTTTCTAATTGTAATTTTGCACAATTTTACTCCAGGACTAGAGTCCAAATTAACAACATGAACTTAGAACATTCGAGAAAGTCAACTCTTTGGCTGCTAGAGAACGGGCCAATCTACAACAATGCGAAAATGGAAATCTAGGGAAAGTTTGGCCGGCAGAGGACCTTCTTTTCAATAGGAATATCAATACACAAACAGATAAACAATGACAAACTAATTTTCCAGTTCGCGGCGGTGAAAATTACAGTAAAGTGAGATCGTGGAACGAGTTTGAATCGGAACATTCGGAGGAACATTCCGTGGTTGTCTGATGGCTGGGATAGACTATAATCTGCTAATGAACCTAATAGCAAAGAAACTCGACAGATGGTTAAAGCCACGATGACGATGGGAGCGACTGAAACCTGCTGATACCTCGTGTAAGACAGTGATAGTCAAAGCAAATGATGGAAATGATTCATTTTGTGGTTGCTTAGGAATTGCTGGAGGAAAAGACACAATCGATGGCGAGGACATTGCCGATGAACAGTTGGATGAAAGCCAATTAGTTAATTCTTTGTTTTTCAAGCACAGCCACACTTTCTGGCGATCATTCCGGGGACTTCCTTGACCCAGATGTGATTGTCGTTTGTCACGTAGACAATTGTGATCCCAACATAATCCTTCGGATGACAACATGTGTAAAAGTCCACTTTCGCATGCTGAGCGATTGTTCCCCGGGCTGTCGATGACATCTACAATTTATTTCCATCAGCCCCTAATTTAAAAAAACCCTCTATTACCTGTCCAGTTGTGCACTCTCCACTACAGATGTAGGCGTTGTATCGTTTAGGAGCGATTACGAATTCCCATCCGACCTTTTCGAAGTCGATCATCAAGTCATACAAGCAGCACTTTGTCTCGTTACTTCCAGCGCTGCAAATGTTCGGAGCCCTTTTGCTTCTTCCACTCCCATCCAAAACTTCGAGTTCCAGAAACATTGTCTAAAAATTCCCTTTATTTGGAAATCCAATTTGTCTCTTACTTCGGAATCTGGATCAGTCGGATGAACAGCCAAATTCTCTTTATCGTATATCGCCTCCACATGGATCCTCATGATCTCGTCATCTTTTTCTCGGATCCATCGCTGGACGTCCAGGGGATCGAGATAAATCTTGTAGGTACCGTAATCCTCGCTGCTCCCATGGACGTGGATGTGTTTTGTCGCAATGCGATCTCCGTTCTAAAAATCACTTTGCTTGGAGGATCTTTAGTTTTACACTTACTGTGCCATTAGGATATCGTTCGTAAATATTGACTCGGACTGAAACGGCTTCGTCAGGTGACAATGACGATGGAGAACGAACAAATATGTGTAATGTAGCACGAGTAATAATCTTTGTATTGAAACTACTGGAAAGCTTAAAGATAGCCACTTCGTCGGTACCCTACAAAATAGTTATAAGAATCTTTTGAGAGATTTGTAGCTTACATCCTCGAAAGACGGAACTGAAGATTTGATAAAACTCGTCTGCGGTGTCGGCTCGGAATCCACTTCGTAAAGAGAGGGGTAATACTCGTTTTCCATCGAGATATAGTTGCTTCCACGTTTCATTCTTCTTCTTTCCATAACGGTCCGCTCGACGAGTTGTTTCACTCTGGCGTTCGCTCGATTCAGTGGAGGGAGATTATCGTAGTCGACCGTGACATTCGGCTTGACGACCAAATCCAACTTCATCAACAAGTCATCCAAAATCTGTTCCTGTCGCAGGGCTTTGTATTCTTCAAACTGTTTGGCATTGCAGGATGCACACCGGCGATGATGAGCCGTGCTGCCTAGCTGAAAGTCCAGCTTGATTTTGGTCTCCTGATCCCAACATAGACCCCAGAAGTGATTTACTTCTTTAAAAGAACTGATCACTTTGAACTTATTATCTTTTCCGATTTAGGTATCGATTGTCTCGAATGGGTTAGAATTTTGAAGGAATTCAGACCGGTTAGATGAAGTTCAAAGCAGACAGCGAGACATCATTCGCAGTCGTCGCCCGCTGATTGCGTTGGCGTCTGCCGGTGCTTTATTTGCTTTCTCAGATAAACTCGCATGTCCGAATTTTGCTTGTTTATCATACATTAATTCCTAGAGTCAGAATGGCAGATGAGCCTTATCTGAAGTCTAAGAAACATAAGCTGTAAAATGAGCACGCGGGTGGGTGAGCAAACTCAAAGGAAATCGGACGATCAGTTCTGTACTTGACCAATCAAGATCTTTTTGAACTTTTTAATTTCCTATTAATCTTCAAAGGCTTAAACCCCCTCATTTTCATCAATTTCCAAAACTACAAGATAATTTCCTGCATGGAACTAAATTTGAAAATTAGCCAAAAACGAGAACAAGTGAAATATGATAAATAAAAACAATTTTGCTTATTTTTCGAATTTCTTTATTTCAGAACCGGTTTGTTTTTCCCGAGTTCGAAAAATGAGTAATACCTGTTTGAGACCAAATTCTGACTAGTTAATTAAGAAAGCAAAAAAACGTAATTGGTTAAACAAGACCAACCTCGAAGAACAAGACGATGAACACGAAACTCAACGACCACATTTTTGTTATCGTTGTAGAATTGACGACAAAGATTGATCGAATGAAAATTTGTCGCGAGACAGAAGACAGAGAGCTCGACCAACGGGCAGCACGTTGAATCGGGCAATTACTGTTTCTTCTCGTTCACCGGGAGGAAAACGTCGAAGGAGAATACCTCAAAAAAATCATTATTATCATCTGATATTTTTTCCTAAAGATGTCACACGCGCAATTTGACGTCTCGATAAATGGAGACGTGGTCGACCAAGAAGGAGACGAGGCTCATCTGAGCCCGCCTCCGCGGTTCAGCATTTCTAACAAGTTTCCTTCCACAACCCGTCAAGGTACATTGAAGCAAAAATGCCGTTTATGATCTTAGCTTGGCACTCATTAAGAACCCTGCCGAGTAAGCAGGAACCGCCCCTTCTAATAACGGAGCCTCCCCGATTCGTTAGCCCCAGCCACGCCCCCAGGTGAATCAAATCGGTAGCTATGCCACTAAAGGTCCAGGGTACTCTTCCTCTTCACTGAAAGTGGGCAATTAGTGGTCAAGTCCTTTAGGTCATTTTTTTAATCTACCGTAATCGTCCAGACAGTCTGAAAGAATTTAATTTGTCATTTGAAAAATTTCATTTCTCTTCACAAAGATAAATAAATACATTTTGCTTCGAACAAATACAACTCGACTAAATAAAAACAAAATCTAAAAATAACATCACAAGATTACTGGGAATTCCACCATCATTCGTGCTTCGATGTATTCTGGACTTCAGAAAACGATTTCGAAGCCGGCTGAAAAGGTTGATTAATCAAAGGATATTAGTCATGTCCGTCTAGAGAGGTTATTTTGCCCAGTCTAGAGATTAAGCAGATGGGTCGTGGTCAACATAAATGTTATTCGGCCAGTCGATAATTTTTACATCGTCTGGCTTTCGGGTCAAATCGTCTGGGTCATGAGCGCCGCCAATTCCAGAAATCGTTTGTTTTTTATTTTTCCAATTTTTCCTCCCATAAGAAAATAGATATTCTTCGCTTATTTTTTGTCTAAAATAATTTCCTTCATGAAGCTTCCGTTCCAGCCACTTTAATTGAAGGGAAATAATTTAGTTTTAATCCTGTCATCATTACTAAACGAATCTAATTACTACGAGCCTTATCAATTGCAATTTAATCGGAGTTATTAATTCTAAAAGCTCGTACATATAGTAGATTATGGGATTTTAGTAATCTTTGGTTAAATTAGTGGAAATTCTTTTTGTACTTTTTTGAATAAATTTGTACATTCGAATTATAAAAAATACGGCTATTTGTGGATTTTCGACTTTTTTTTAATTGCACAAAAAGTAAAAATCCTTTCATTCATAAACCCAGGGGATAAAGAACATTGGATTCTGAGCATACAACAATTGAGTGTAGTTTCAGGCAATAATTATTTCCAAAAATCACCTGTTTAATCACGTTTCAATTTTTAATGCTGTCTAATCGTCTGATGAAATGTACCATTGTCAAATGTCATTACTTTGAATTTTTACTTGGAAATTTGATAGTGATTTAGGGCGACCGTAATCCCGACAAGAATTAGCTTTAATCGTAACTCTCCCAAAAGACAAAAATAGCAGTTAAAAGAGCGAATTGTTGCTTTTTGATTAGTGCTCTCGTGGTCTTTTCTGAGAAAATCCCAGGTATGACAACGTCGCGAGACGGAAATGCACCATAGGGAGACTCGATGACGCGTTTCTTCTGGCTGATAACCTAAATAATCCAGTCTACTGTGCAAATCCTACAGGGATAAATCTAAACCTACATATGGTCGGGATAGGACCGAATTAATGGGCAAAGGCTCTGAGTATTTTTAGTAACATATAATTTTAAAAAAGGAAATAAAACAAACCAGCACGAGGATTTTCTTCGGCAATGATTTCAGGATGTAATTTTCAATAACATTTTTAACATCTTCCGGACATTCTAATTGAACCTTCGGAAATGGTAATTCCCCAGCGACATTAGCGACGAAGGCGAAGGTCTTCTGCTGGGTCTGGCCAGACTCTAGGGTGAATGGAACCTGAATTCAAATTCTTTCAATTGTCTTTAAGTCATTGTTCACTTTTAACTTTTAATTTGATATCTAAAAGGGCAGAGATTGAAACCGAAAAGGCGCGAAATCGATCTCTTTTCATCTAAACTTCTAAAAATGGTTAATACGGATCGACAATTGACCTCTTTAAATGTTACTTTTTAGGTTTTTTTTCTCAAGAATCCAATCCGGGGAAATGTTGCCTTTTTCGTCTTATCCATTATTCGATAGACACGGATTATTTGATCAGAATGCTTATAATCGCATGTCTGTAGTGTCAATGAACAGCACACATGCTTGGATTAAAATCCTAAAAACTTTTAAAAATAGACTTACTTCGTTCGTTCCTGCAAACATAAAAACATCAGATCTCAAAACACAGAGTTTTAGAGGCAACGGCACTTTGAGGAGGTTTGTTAACGAAAAAGTGACATGAATGACCTTGTGGATGATGTGATCTGTCTCGCCGATGTCTACACCCATAGAAACCGGACTTCTGATAATAGAGAGAGTCCCCAAATCAAATGTGGAAGTTACATCATACATCGAGGACTTTCTGTAAAAATAATTTGTAAAACACACTTGTTATTCCCAAGTTGTAGTTTATATTATATTCTATTATTGACCTTCGGACTCTTTGATAATTTTTGCAGTTCTCGCTTTCCCTTCTGATTCGATTAATTGAACCTACTGTACTTTGACCAGTCAAATTAGAGTGCAACCGGAAAACCCAAAATTACCAGATCTTTTAATTTACAAAGTGGGAACGAAGGTCATTTCAGAGGAAATGCCAATGTTCAAAAGCTCAACAAACTACGGTTTGAGCAAAGATTAAATAAATATCTAACCTTCTCCAACGAACATTCACTTGACCAATGGGAGTTTCATTTAGTCCAGATATTTCCTTAGGCGATGAAACTGTTTTCAATACAGATGAGTCATCAGGCAAAAGTGCTAAAAATATTATTCACCATTTTTTAAGATTTTTCTCACTCACGTGTGTTGCTCGTCTGAACACAGTTTCCAGAAAGTCCAGGCGTCTGAAGATGAAAAATCAGTGTACTTTTCATTGTTTTTTATTTTGACCAAAATTTTGCCCATCGTTCTTGCAAAAACGTCTGGGAATAAAAATCTTTGCATCTTATTTCCATACTCTCATAAAAAATAAAATCCTCGTAAATGGGGTACTTTACTTTCAGAAATGTCATGTAAGTAATTAAGCGATGCCTTTGATGTGAGGGGTAATATACCGAAATGGGAGTAATTATTATTCCCTGAGGTTTTTTCTTTTTTTAATTTTAAATTGAATCCGAACGGAAACGTGACTAAGGAACGGGGCGAAATTATTTGTATCGATTTCTACTGTAACTCCACGCAGACTTGCACTTATATTTTCCGCTTCAATTCCTACAGTAATTCACGTAAACCAGTTCTTATGATTCACGTAGTGGGAAGTTAAATGTCTCGATTTAATTAAAACAAACCATCTTAAATTCACATCCAGTTACTGTACACTCCGACAGCGCTTTCAAGTGAACTTCTATTTCCGTGTCTACACCTTCCAGCAAGTAGTCGACAACGGTAGACTGTAAACATATATTATCGCAAGTAAACAAAGTCTACCGTAAAGAGCAATTAATAGCAGACAGACGAGTAGCTATTCCTTACCTCATTGTTCACTGCTTTCACGACGGCTGTAAAAGGCTCATGAATTCCGAGACTCATAGGATAATACTTTCGAAATTGACAGGGGTCAGCTGTGTTCATTTTCCCTGAGACCTGAAATTACGTGATTGTATAATTAAAAAGCAAAGAACGAAAATTTACGTCAACACCGAATGGTCTTTCACCAGTTTGAAGGAAACAAATCCGAACAACTACAAAGGTTTTTTCTCCAGGTCCTAGACATCCATCGTAGTCGATATCCAAAGATGAAACAATTTGACCTTGTTCTGTATAAAATTGCACATCTGATAAATTTTCTTGATTATTTGCATTTGTTCGAAATTTCAGTCTGAAAATTAACAGAGTTAAATTTCTTAATTGTTAATGCACTTTTTTCATATGCTCTATTTTTACATCTTAATTTGATGACTGGCCGGCAGCATCTCTCAATGACTCAGAAATCTGCTTTCGGAATTACCTTAACATATATTCTTTAAAAAATTGCGACATTAAAGTCTCCAGAGTAATACCTAAAATTACTCAAAAATAAATGCCAACTGATCTCAATTAACGGACAGCTGGGCACGGGTTTTAGCATTTCGATCATAATGTTAATGTTTTTTTAGAACGTAATATGCTTAAAAAGTAAAAATTTTTAAATATTAATGTTGAAATTAAATTTCTACGCCATAAGTTTAATTAAGGAAACTAATTTAAAATTAACCTGATATCAGAAATTGAGAGGGAACCACAATTTTCTAAGGTGAAAGTTAATGCAGCAATTTCTCCCCGAAGTAAAATCTTGTTGTTTTCATCTGTAATGGTTCTTGTCAACGTCAAGGGATATTCAGATCGGATTATCCTGTAAAAACCAAATGCTATTTTTAAATTCAAAAAAACATTTACCTTATGCTTTCCCGAGCTTGAGCTTGATTGAGGGATATAAATTTCGAAAAATTGTAATGTCGGTTGTCAAATGACAAACAACAGTCGTGACCCATGTAAAGTTCAATGATCGAAAGAGTGACTTCACAACCTCCGCTGAATTTAGAAGGAATTGCCTTCAATGGGAAAGAAAAAGTAGCGAAATCATTCGGCTCCAGCACGAATCCACCGACGTCGTGAACGGAAAATTCTATCGGATTCTGAGGGGTGACTGCAGGAGAGAAAATATCGAGGACGAATCTAGCTCTATTTACCGGAAAAGCCTCAGGAAAATTATTTTCTATTCTAACTAGACAAATTGCATTTGTTTCGTCACTAATAACATCACTGTCTGCTTGTATGTATCCACGGGCGGAAATAACAGCGTCTAACAACGTCAAATCGATTCGTAAATTATGGTTCAAAGATTGCTGCCACTTGTTCATGAGCTCTGTTCTCTGAAAAACAATCTAGCGTTTATGAAATAACCTGAAAAGGCCAACTTCCTGATGATTCAAGGCCGTCAAAACAGAAGACAGCAACGGGGGTGGTTTTTGATTGCAAATATTGTTGAAACAGACAAGTAAGTGGGCTTGAGAATCTTCGACGGGACCGAGCAACTGATTCACGGGAGCAGAATAAAGAACCATAGAATCCATCATCTGAAGAACAATTTGGAGGAACTTCACTGGATCACAGAGAGCGAAATACAGTTCATACAAGAGAGTGTAAATCGAGGGATAAAGCCCTAGTCCGTCTCTCATCATTCTAAAAACGACTTCCGTAATAGCTAGCGATCCTTCGAAATTTTTCTGTTTCGCCATCACTTTCGCCAACTGAAGCTCCGTAACCCGGATTTGTCTGCTACACTTTTCTATCTTCCTGAGATAAATGAGAGCCCGTTTGAAATGAATGAGAGATTGTTCGTAATCAACGGTGATAGACTTCTCCAAGGCCAGTCTCGCCATATGTTCTGTGGAGACATCAGAAATAGAAACATTCGGACGCCAGGGTCGTTGACCGAAGAATTGGGGAGGGACTTGAGGCACTGAAATTGGCTCTTGAAGATCGATTAACTATGTGTAAGAACTACCGAGGATATCGGTGGAGATTCTGGATGTTTCTGGAGGCAATTGGGCTTTCAGTCGACTAATCAACTCATTCGCCAGTTCGGAAAATTCACCAGAAGAGTTGAAATACTTCCCTGGATTAACACTGGTATTCAAGACAACAGCATTGGAAGCCTCAACAAACAAGTGACCGAAAGTCGCATACTAGAAACGTCCATTATGGATCTGTCATATAAAATCAGAATTTCGAAACCAAACCTCTCTCATGCACCATTTTGCATATTCGATTTCAGCCAAGATTTCTGAAGGATAATTGCCTGGTTTGAATTTGTTCCTGTTCATGAATTTATCTTCATGTCGATTGAATTGAGTTACTGCCTCGATGGCGTTCCCACGATGGAAGTAAATTTCGCAAATCTAGAAATCTCTCTTATCGACCCATATATGAAAACCATCACAAACCTTGTAATTGAGAAGAGAAGCAACAGATAAATATTCGTACTTGTCTTCATCGGGGATTTTAGCCTCAGTGTACTTCTCGAAGGCGAGTTTGTAAAAGTTCAGGGCTGTCGCCAGATCTCCTCTCAACTCGCAAATGTATCCCAATTTAAACTGATTTCGGATCAGTATGTTAATGTGGTTCTCAGGTACCCTGCGATTCCGGATCTTCTTATGGATGCTTTGGTAGAATTGCTGAGAAAAATCGTTAACGGTTTTCTTGATGGCAGCGACGATGTGAGGCTTCACTCCTTCGGAAACCGCTAGAGGAATCAGTTGGCCTCTGCTGAGATTGCAGACAGAGCAAAGTTCATTAGCACGGTCTCCATGAGTTGGAGACGATGTACTGGGACGCTTCTGAATCAAAATCAGAAGAAATCTGACTTCTGTGCATCCTATTGTTTGTCTGGAGAAATAAATCTAAATTAAAATCAAAAAAGTAAAAACAAACCTCAATGAACTTATTTTAGACTCGCACTCAGTCTTCTTCTCGTTGAAGTTAGGATCATCCCACTCGAAATCTACGAAGATCAAAATCACAGCCGGTCTCCTCAACGTGTACTTTTCAATCCAAGAAGTCCTCAGGATCCCCACATTCGGCTTCAATACAGCCTTATCGGTCTTGTTGAATATCTGGTGTTGAGCAGAGAGCAGTTCATACTTGGCAGAAGAATCACCGTTCTGGAGAAAAGCGGTACAAATATCAGCATGAAAACGATCGTTGGAAGGATCGAGACCCGTTATCAGGAACAACCGTTTCATATTGCTCCGAATGAACTGAACAGGAATACTGAGTGGATCCATCCTGATCCAGGAATGACATTAAACTAATGGAGTAGATTAAGAATAGGGAATTTAAAGAGGATAAAGTCGAAATTTCTTGGAGACGAGGGAGCGGCGGACGTCGAAAAGAGCAGTTCGAATCCCGACGAGAAAGGAAAGAGAAATGGATTCAGCCAGGTGGCTTTGGATTATTTTCTTTTTTCGTTTTAATATTTATTCATTCACAATTTTAATATTCCATTATAGTTAGATCGACTCTATAAATCACATATCCATCGAAATAAAATATCGTTTTGCAAATCTTCTCAGAAGATTACGTGGATTTCGTGACTTTCCGACATTTCTTTATTTTTGACTTGTCATATATGAATTTTCTTGCAAATTTTATTTCTAGATGTTCAAAGGGTTGAAGAACAAACTTGAGGATGAAGCCAAGCGTCTGAGCGCCACAGCTAGTCAATATGCCGCAAACGTGGCTAGTCAAGTCCGATCTGGCGCTGTAAGTTTCCTTTCCGTGCAGTTTTCCCCAACGATATATGAACTGCTTTCAGAGCGATGCTGGAAGCGATATTAGCGGATACACGAAAAAGATCCTAAATTCGGTTCAGAACGAAACAACCCCTGGAAATGTTCCTAATCTAATGAAAGAAGAGAACCTGATCAGTCTCGATGACGACGTCGGGGACTCCACTGCCAACACAAGTGCTTTACTCGAAGGGTTCGATGAGCCACCAGAACGTGTAAGAAGACTCTCCGATGCATCGATCGAGAGTAACGAAAGTTCTCTGAGTGCCTTATTTGGATCTGCTCTCAACTCTTCGGCAGTTCCCAAGCTGGAGACAATTTCCTCAGACGTCGAAAGCATGTCTGACGGCGGATGGGATGCTCCAGAAACTGCTACAAAGGACCAACTGAAGTCCGTTCTAGATAATATTCGAGGTAGAGCAGTGAATTACAAAGATAAATATCATGATTTGGTGAAGAGATATAACGACAGCGTGAGGGAGAACGAGAAGTTGAAGTTGGTGTTGACGAAAACTCAGGACAAGACCTTGAAGAGGATCGAGAAGCTCAGGGACGAGAATAGGAAGCTGCAGTTGAGCTTGAATAGCGATGAAAAAGAAGAAAAGATAAAAAAGCTCCAAGAGTTGTTGGAGAGATGTCGAGACACAATTACCACTCAAAAATCCAAAATAACGACTTTAACGACGGAGAACAAAGAAATGAAAGAAACCTTGGAAGCTAATGGAGATATTGAGAAGATAAATTCCGAATGGAAAGGAAGGATCGATCGAGTAAATGAGGAATTCTCGAAGAGATTGACAGAAACAGAAGAGAAATCATCAATTGCTATCGCTTCAGCAAAAGCTGAAAGTCACGAATTGATGCAACAGAAAGATCAAGAAATCGAGAAATGGATAAACAAATGTCATACTCTAGAGAAAGAATCTGATGCTAGTCAGAAATACGAACAACAAATCAGTCAGTTACACAAGACCATTTCTGCTTTGGAAGTTGAAAAGAAGGATATGATAGATAAGCTATCCCAAGCGAAACAGGAAGGAGTCAAGCTTGTTATGGAGGAAGAAGCGAAAAAGCTGGAGAAGATGAAGTCTGAATATGAGGAACGAATTCAGGACCTCGAGACGAAGATCGAGAATGCGAAAGACGAGGCTACAGGAAATTCCCAGAAGGAACTTGACTCCAAGAATGAGGAGATCGAGAACTTCAAAACAGCTTTATCCAATTTGGAGTCAGAAAAAGCTGCTGCAGAGTCGAAAGTTATAGAACTAAATGGTCGTATTGGAGAAATGGAAGCAAGACACAAGACCCTGAATGACCTGCATAAAGAGAGCGATGAGAAGACAGCTGATGTCATGGGTCAATTAGAGGAACTTTTGACGAAGATTTCTGGGTTGGAAGAAGCCATCAAGAAGAAGGATGAGGAGATGGAGCTTTTGCAGGAGAAGATGAGACTGGAAAAAGAAGAAGCCGTAAGTAAACTGAATGCTGAACTGGCCGAAAAAGAAGAGAAAGGAAATGAACAAGCATCTAATGTCTCTGTAGAAGAGTACTCAAAGAGATTAGGAGATTATTATAGAGCAGTTAATCTTCAATATTCTCCAGAACCTGCAGCGACTCTGGATGACCTGATCGATAATGCTGGTCAAATGTTCACGAAGTACTATGAAGAACTTAAACAAAAACTGGTCGAGGCCGACAATCGAACAGATGATGTTTCCAACCAGCAGGATGAGAAGCTGGAGCAGTTGGCTAGGGAGGTTTCTCAACTACAAGGGAAAAATGAGGAATTAGAAAAACAGATCGGAGTCCTCAATGAAGAAAGAGAAGAGAATTCTCGTTTATTGGATGAACTGAAAAATGCCTTGAAAGTTGCCAATGAACATGCAGAGGCTGTGATTGAGGAAAAAGAAAAAGCCTTGAGAAATATCGCTGATATTGAGGATCAACTAACTCCGATTACGTCAAGTGGTGCTGTAATCGACAGAATCAGAGAGTTGATGAACAAACTGAGAGAAAATGAAGGACAGTCTTCTGATTCTGAATTACTCCAACAATCGCTGGAAGCTGTCCAGAAAGAAAAAGACGAAATTGAGAAACAAAGTGAAGAGACAATGGCTCAAATCCGAAGTGCCTTATCCTTGGAGGAATCAGAAAATCTTCTCGAGAAGGTAGCGGAACTAGCTGAGTCCGTAGAGAAACTAGAGGAGATAGAAGCTTCTCTCCAATCCTATACGAAGATAAACGAAAAAATTGCTCATCAGAATGCCGGGTTGATGGCGGCTATCGAACAGATATGCTCATCACTCCAATATACTGGGGATGAGAGTGGACTTGTTGATAGAGTTGAAGCTTTGGTTCAAGAATTGGGAAGTAAGGATAGTGAATTGGAACAGATATCTGCGAATTACAACAATTTGAAAGAACAGCTGGAATTTTTGGAAAGAGAGTTGACTGTCCATAAAAATTCCAGCTCTCAGGTCGATGAACTCCAATCTCAGATTAATCTTCTCAAGGAAGATATACAATACAAAGACTCCAAAGTTATTGAGTTGGCTAAAGGTGAAACAAAATTGAACGAGATAATGTCCATACTGAGTTCTTTCAACGAAAAAGAAAATATTTTCTCGTTAGTGAACGATGTAGCGAGGGCTTTGAGTGATAGAGATGGAGAACTTTGTGCTGCTTCTTCAAATTTGGCAACTAGACTGGCAAATGAGCATCATGATCGAGTCGAATCGAACCAGAATGCAAGTGAGATGGAGGTTCAAATGAATGCAGCGAATAAAGAAAAACTTGAAGCAGAGAAGCTGTACTCTGAACTGCAGAAGAGTCATGAAGATCTGAGGGTGCAATATATACAAAAGGTTTGGATCATTTTTTAAACTGAATAAGAGTAGGGAGATTTACTTTTGAATCTAATCTTATCTTATTTTAAAACATTGAGGATAGAAGGCTAAAAAATGAACTAGGTGTTTTCGAGCATTAAAGTCGAAAAGCTGGGAAATTAGATAGGATTCATTACAAGATTATAATGAACTTCGGAGAAATAAAATAAAATAGCCACTTTTTCGTTATCCACACTAGTGCAAATACTTTGTATAAAGTCCAGGTAATAGTAGTTTGTAAGCGTATAATTTTTAACGAGTTTATATAGTATTGATGTAGGGAAAAATATGATGATACCGTTTATGAAAAATGAATTTATTTAATTGGATTGACGAGGAATTAAGAAATAATTTTTAGGAGAAATTTGTTGAAGAGCTTCATGTAGAATTGAGGAAGCTGGAAGCGGAGTTGACGGATGAAAAAGAAAGATCAAGTGCTCTTGCTGATGAATTTGAGGAAAAAAGAGCTAATTATGAATCTGCCTTACTTGCGAAGAATGCTGAGTTACAGAAACTTCAGAACCTCGTCGATTCCACAAATGGTGACAAAACAAAACTTCAGGGAGAAATTTCAACACTAACTAATACTGAGACACAGCTCCGTACTGAATTGACGGAAATAACGAAGGAAAAGGACATATCCGACAAGAAGATCGAAGAACTTGAGAAATCCATTCAAAGTATCAAGATAGAACTCGAAGAAGCAAATTCAAACATCATGGATAAAGATGCAGAGATTGTGATGTTGAGTGACAGAGTCAATGAAGCTCATGAATCCTTGACAGCTCTCTCAGAAGACAGAAGAAAGGAAGAGTTGACTACTGAGAATAATACTCGGAAAGTGAAGACTCTTGAGAGGGAGCTTCGAGAAGTTTGCGAAACTCTGGAGAAGAAGAATGCAGAAGCAACAAGAACTGATCAGAAGATCAAGGAACTGGAGGAGCGGCTTCAGGAAGCATTGGAGAAAGAGAAAAACGGAGAGGAATTTGTTGATGATTCTGGATTTGATGCAATGATCGACCAGGAGGAACTTGCAGCTCTGAGAGTCCAAGTTGAGGATCTGAAGAAGGAGAATGAGAAGCTGCAAGCAGAAATAAAGGAGCTATCGAAGAAGCCGGTAATAAATGATAGTGTAGAAGCGGCTTTGGAGATGCGCAGTGTTGTTTCGAAGACAAGACCTTCTCCTTCAGTAGACCATCATTTTAACTCAGAGACTGCCGCGTTTGCTGAACCCACTGAAGCTGAGTACCTCAGAAATGTCCTGTATCGATACATGGTGGAGAGGGAAACTCTAGGAAAGGAAATTGTGGTAAGTTTCTACATGTCTATAATTCCTCTCAAGCGAAGGGTTTCAGACTTTGGCAAAAGTGATATGCAAAGTGCTCAAATTCTCGCCTTCAGAATCCTCTACAGTCTTGCAGAGAGAGGAGGCTAGAACTCATGGATGGATTGGGGACACCGTCGGGGCTGTCTTTCAGCGATAATCTATTTTTGACTTATATTAATATCAGGTGATATTCAAACTAATTCACAATTTGCCTGCAATTTTTATAATTAAATTATGATTTATATGGTTGTGAAGTGAACTTGAAGAGGTTACAGATTTCCATATTAATATCCATAATATGTAACTATTGATTGAACCGTTTAATTTATTTGAAAACAGAGTAAAGAGGAATTAAAAATGAGGTCATAACAAAATACCCGAATGTGTGTTGCACCCGATAAGAAAATTAAACATGGCTGAATTATATTAGCGAACGATTAATCTGCTTCGTTGTCATCAGATCTTGCGACAGCGATATTAATTGTTTGTGTGAAATCGTACGAATCAGACTCTTCTGCAACATCATCATGATCGACGAATTCGGACACGTTGATTCTGTCGGAGTTCTTGCTTTTCGCACCTGGTCCATCGAGAGCGATTCTTCCATACTTGTCCGTGAACGACCGGAATTCCCTTTCGTCAACTTCGTATTGAATGGACTCTTCTTCGACCTTCTTCTCACCAGTTTTGAAGTCAAATCGTTCGATCTCTTCAGGATCCACTTCGTGTATCCGAGGAGGAGGAGAGCTTACTTTCCGGGGAACTCGGACTTTTTTCTCGATGTAGGATTCGGTGTCGAATTCCAGTTTAGGTCCCTTGATATCATTGACGTTGTATCCAATCGAAGACCTGCTAGGTTGGCTTGTGAAATTGGTATCCTTCTCAACAATAAAGTCTTCGAGACTTCTGATAGCATCTTCCAATTCTTCTTCGTTAGTACATTTGTCGACAATTTCAAACGTCTGCTCCTTTATCTTGTTCAGAATCTCCAACTTCTTGTTTTCCCGATCCTGGACCATCCACATCAATGTACGAGCCTTATCTGTCGCCATCCTTGTTTCAGAAGGCTCACTTCGCAGACGAACATTATTCGGCTTCGTCACGATTTCTTTAAAAAGTGGAAGATAGTTCACACTTACGACAGCTGGTGAAATCAGAGGTCCGCCCTTGTCAAACCTAAAGCCATAACTAAGCAATTCACAAAAGAGTGAAATCCTACCTCTTGAGTTTCCAATATTCGAAGACATCCGTGATAATGTCACTATTGATATCCTTCAGAGCGGGATTTGTTTCTGCTTCTGTGTACAACATAATGGTCTTCTCCAAATCCTGTGCAGTGACTGGCTGTAAAAATAATCATATATCAGTTAATTAAAAAATAAACTCACTGGTCTCGATCTAACGAATCTGTTAGTCACGGTAGTGTTCCTCGGCAGGGTTTCCATCGTGTGTTTCCGACAATAGGATATGAACTTCACGGAATCTTCAGAATTCGAGTTCACCTGGAATCTGTACCCAGCCCTTTGAGCACACGTGACGTGGTAACTGGATTGGCATCCTTCTTTGGAACAGAAGAGATGAGCTCCTTCGAAAATATTACAAACTTGACAAACACCGTGTTCTCTCTTGGGTTTCTTCTTGGCATAGATATTTATTCCTTCTCGACGAGCAGCGTCCTCAAAAGTCACGTCATCTATCCACAGAGCACATGCAATATGGATATATCCCGATGCACAGCTTGTTTTCTTCATTGCTCCATGGGGAAGAGGACACATCAAGCACCTCGGCTTGGTACTCTCCATCAAACAGACGTCACAGAGCCAAGAACCCGTCGGCACCTCATTCAATCCGTAACAGCTTTGATGAACGACAGTCTCACATCCGTCGCAGAAGACTATGTTGTCATCAGATTCGCACTCTGGCATATAGCAAATATCACAAGCGACAGAATCCGGGTCATCGAAGAAGCATCTGGAGAATCCTACTTGTTCCAACAGCACTTTAGTGGTATTCTGAAAAAGAGAATCATCAAGAGAAAACTCAGAATAAACCCACCAAGTAAACATCAGTTTCGAGAGTATTCATGATTTTCAGAAAATCACTCGGGTGAACAATATCCATACCACTATTAACTCTTTTGAAGTTTTCAGAATCAATCCAAAGCTGATCCATCTCATCCATTTCGTAGGAAATTGGACGAACTGTCTCGCTGCGTTGGTTGCCAGCTGTCTTTCCTTTTGGAACCGAAATGAGAGCATCTGGTCTAAAATTCATATATCGATGATGATGAATTATCGTAGCAAAACTTACAGTTTGAATTTTCTAGGCACATCCGATGGTCTGAATATCTTTTCAAAAGACGAGGTATACAGAATATTGCTAGGTTTCTTTTTGGAGTTTGGTACTTGGACAGCCCCAGTCCATCTGACAAACCATTTCGAGGTGTTCTCTCGCAAGAACTTTTCCCTTTTTGCAGGAAACTGATGTGCTATACGCATTGCCCCTATCGGAGCCCTGTCGTATATTTCATTGTAAGCACTGTTCTGGGCACTCGACTTCTTCTTATTCTTAGCATTGGAGTCGTCTTCTGCTGGTTTTTCCTCATACTTTGGTACTTTGAGAGTCACGAACTCGGGCACTGAACAACAGAATATTATTCGATATAAAGTGTGAAGAAACTCACAAGTCTCGTCCTCAGAGTCAGCGGAATCTGAAGATCCAGGTCGTTCAAGGTCAAAGTTAGGCTTAAAAGCAGTCATCGGTCCAACAGAGTACAGCAAATGCTCAATATCCTCTTTTGATTCCACATCGTTCGGTGAGTCTGATCGACCGGCATCAAAGGAGACGTGTTTCGAAATTGGTTTCTTAGAAGTTTTTACAATCGACGGTCTTTTGTTATTCACTGTCGGGCTACCTACTGGTGAAGATCCTTTACTGGAATCATTTCTTGTACGTTGCAATCGTCTCGGAGAGGTTGAAGGTGTGGATCTCTTCTTCTTCGCTGCCTCAGCAGAGGGACTTGGGAACCCGTTGCTGAGCACACCGTTACTTAATTCGGCTTCATCTTTTGGGGATTTGAGCTGTCTAGACAACGAATTAGTCGACTCATTAAACTCGACATGCATCCTTTGTTGCATACTCTTCTTTTTCTTTTTAAGGTCAGGAGACTTGCTCCTTGAGTTAACATTTAGGGGGCTACCATGAAGCACGTTCTTTGAAGGTGACCGGTTTGTTGAATTAGATGTATTTAAAGAACTCAGATTCGCTAAAATCCACCCGTTAACTAATGTAATTCTAAAAAGTGCTTCACCTTCAGCTCTGTGGTCACCAACTAAGTCTGACAACGGTCTTTTCCGTGCTCTCTTGGACATATCATCTGAAAACCAATTTCCATATATAGAAAACAAAGTGTCTCAATTAGTGAACTGACTCATAACATGTTTCAGCACTCCGTATTCCTGCTTGTCAATAATGTGACTGAACTTTGTGATTCCGTCTGAAATGCAGTTATTTCGTAATCTCTGTTGCAGCGGCGATGGCTCACCATCAAACATACTATATTTGTCGATAACTGAATTGACGGACAATGTTGGAAGGTTCTCCTGAGGTATAATAGGCATTTCAGGAACCCTGTAACTTATTGACTCGATCGATTGCCGTTAAACGGAGAAACACGTTGGAGATATCGTAAATCACATTATGAAGAAACCAATGCAGAAGGAGAGATAAATTCCATGGAATCGTGACGATGACTAAGACATGACTATTGACTTGTGGGAGAAAATCATTTGGGAGGAAAAGCGCGTGAAATAAACAAGAAAATTACAGAATCTTGCAAAAAATGAGAAACATTGGCAAGTAGCCAAACAGCACAGAGTGGGCGCGCGTTTGGCGTCAGGTCCTTGCGGGAAAACAGGCTAGTGACTGGGTAGCAGCGAGCGTCCTGATTTTCGTGGCAGGAGTTCCTCCCTTCTGCTCGTGTTCCACTGGATATGTTGATGTTTCAATGAAAAAATCGCATTTCATCGTTATTGGTGATTAATCTGTTGATTTTTAAATTTCTCAATTCAAAACATAAACAAAGCAATACTGTATTGCGAAAATCTAAAACGAATACACCGATTTGAACTACATGCTGGAAAAAAATTTATCTCGTCTTTAATCTAGCACAAATGCTCTGATTTCCTGGAATCCTCTCCGAATCGATTTGAAATACAGACTGAGGGAAAACTAACTTCTCTGGTAAATGAAGGAACTATCATTTTCTTGCTGTGCAGTTTTTGTTATTTTTCTCCTGTTTCTGAGGTTTCAGTCGAAACGGGAGACAAATGCTGATTTTGTTGTTATTTCCGCAACCTACTTTAAGGAATCATCAATGTCAGTATTTTGAGGGTCTTGAGTTCTCCATGTAATGCCACTTTTAGATATCCAGATAATACTGTAGTCATTTTGTTTAATGCCCAAAAAAGCATCAGTCAACGAAGGAACCTTCTTTGTGTTTCTGAAAACACGACTCATCAACTGAATTCGACGACAAAGGCTCAATTTGCTTATAATCCGACGAGGGAATGTAAATTCGGGGCTTTCATCGCTATCTGCTCGGGCATAGCGGATCTCCAAAGATTCGGATTGTCGAAGACTGATTCTGATTCAAGCAGTGCTCAAGTATGTTTTTATTTCGCCTGTTATCTTGGATCGGGTTGACTTTATAGGTTTCTGTCCGGGATCCCTATAGTGTAAGATCCCCGGTAGTTGTCTGTTTCTCTCCTTTGTTTTACTTTGAGAAATGGCAACTATTACTGACATCCCTGGAAATATATAAATTCTATGGAGCGGATTTGCAAGTCATTTATGTCCAAAGTATGCTTCTCCACATTTATTCTATCCTCGAGGTCTATGCGAAGAATGGGGATATTGCAGTTGAACCTTGGGCAACTCACGACCTTAGTAAAGAAACGATCGAAAAAATCGGATTCAATCCCAATTTGGAATTAGATTGGCGTAATCAAGCAGCTGCTCACACTGATTGTACCATTAAATACAGGGTAACTCAATTGATCCTTAATTTAAGAGGAGATATTTTTTTCAGGAAGCGGCTGATTTTATCATAATCGCCGATCTCGACGACGTTCTCGTACCGAAACTCGAGAAAAGTTATATTAAAGAATTTAGAAGACTTACAAACTCATTCCCTAATTCCGCCGCTTTCTCATATTTAAGGTTCAATGTAGTTGTTCAAGAAGCTTCTTCCTCGATGAGCTTTTCGTTATCCAATGTTTTCAATTCTTCGAATATTTCGATGGAGAAGGAAAACCAGAAGTATGTTCTCAACACGAAGAGAACTCATACTGCCTGGATTCACTGGCCAGGAATTGTTGCCCCGGGGTTCGAGATGTATCTGGTTCCCGAGGAAAACTTTATGCTACATTTCCGAAATTGGACAAATGAAACGACTTCTAAACAATCGTTCGACCTAAATCCCATTCAAGTAGGCAGTTTTATGTCCCCTAAACATCAAGTCATGATGGAAGCTGACTTCAATAAGAGGATTAGTACGACCCAAGCTTTCAAAGATCTGCCATCAGAGGAAGTCTACCTGAAATTTATCGTTAGTTGCTACGACAATATGTTTTATTCACGAAAACGACAGCCAGATACTTGTCCCGGGCCAGTCCGATGTGTCTTCAAGCCTCAACCCGGAGTTCATTGTATGGTTGCCAAGAAGTATCTACAAACAACTTCCATTACTCCAAAGTTAAGGGTTACCAGTGGTCCTAGCAGTTCAGCCTTTATTATGTATAAAAACGGGTGTTCCATGGAATAAAATAAAAGCTATGTTTCATCGATTCTCTCTATTTCCAAAAGATGTATTTAGCTCTAGGGAATATTGGTAAATTTATTTCTCTCTTAGTGGATCCTTGATTTATTTGCATAAGTATATAATGCTATAATCAAAAGTGCGATCTAAAGTTTGGCTTTCTTCTGTTTCTCGAGTAGGGTCTGAAGACGTTGGAGGAGCATAACGTTGCCTTTGACCTTGATCTTTCCACTCATGAATGCCTTCTGGGGATTCAGTTCTCCACGAGCGAGCTTGGCGAAATCGGAATCTTCAACGGTGATCGTAACATTAGCTTTCTCTCCTCCTTTAACGTCTCCTTCGTAAACTTGGAATGGCTCGTTCTTGAGGTCAAGAGCTAAAAAATCCAAGTCAATCAGTAAACTAAAGATCAATCTTACTGTATTTAGTAGCTTCACTTCCATCCTTCAAAAGTACATAGAGGAGAATAGCCTTGACGCTTTTTGCGTTTGCAGCGTTAGCTGGATCAGCGATACCAGCAGCAATTTCCTCGAATACAGCAGCGGATTCAAGACCACTTCTCTTGGTACCTCCAGTTGCGGCCTGAGTAGAACCTTCAGTGTCCTTGATTTCACCCAAGGCATTCATCAACTCAGCCATAAGCTCACTGTTCTGATAGTTACGGGCCTGGGACATGTCAGTAATTGTCTTCCAGTTATCACGGACTAAAATCGATTATGAATTAAAATAACAAACTGTATACCTACTGTTTTCGGCAGTAGCATGAGGGATAACTTTTCCTTTTCCTCTGTAGAGTTGAACAGTTCCGTACCAGCCAGCTCCACCTTCGAAGATCTGTCCAGTTTCTGTGCAGGATTCATGAGTCAAGTAGATGACGAGAGGAGTGACGTACTCTGGCTTCAGAGCTTGAACCAAGTCGTCGGGCATGATTGTCTGGGTCAAACGGGATCCAGCAGTAGGGACCAAAGTGTTAGAGAGGATGTTGTATTTTTGTCCTTCAAGAGCCAAAGTCTTGGTGAGTCCGACAAGTGCCATCTTCGCTGAAGAGTAGTTAGCTTGTCCGAAGCTACCGTAGAGACCGGAATTGGAAGAGGTGTTGATGACACGACCGTACTTTTGTTCGCGGAAATGGGGCCAAGCAGCTTTAGCAACAGAATAAGCTCCCTTAAGATGAACCTTCATGATGAGTTCCCAATCGATATCCTTCATGTTGGCAAAGGAGACGTCTCTCA
The DNA here is from genome assembly GCA_009761265.1 of Halicephalobus sp. NKZ332. Lineage (NCBI taxonomy): Eukaryota > Metazoa > Nematoda > Chromadorea > Rhabditida > Panagrolaimidae > Halicephalobus > Halicephalobus sp. NKZ332. Next base: position 50,483 of record VOSG01000197.1, read on the forward strand.
AGATACCGGCGTTGTTAATGACAATGTCAACACGACCATAGTTCTTGATCGCAGTTTCGACAATTTTTTCCCCAAATTCGACAGAATCGTAGTTGGCAACAGCTTCGCCTCCATTTTTCTTAATTTCAGCGACGACCTTATCAGCCATGGAGGTACTAGCAGAAGTTCCATGACGATCTCCACCAAGGTCGTTCACTAAAGCAATTAGATGAATAAAAAGAGGTTAAAATGGTCCTTTACCGACAACTTTGGCTCCTCTCTTGGCGTATTCCAAAGCATATGTTCTTCCGAGTCCTCCACCGGCTCCAGTAACGATGACGACACGTCCGTCAAAACGCAGTTCCGACATTGTTGCTGAAAAATACCTATGATTTAAGGAAACAAACTCCACGCTAGAATAAGAAAACTCTAGAATGATTTCTTCCGATAAATACGATGAGAGCTCGATAAAAGTAGACTACACTGATAATACACTGCTCGAAGGCACAAAAATTGGAGTTCCAAATTGATCGAAGAAAAACAAAATCACAAATACCATAACACTGAAAATGAAAAGTTGTGTTGAATAATTAATGTTTATTTTCTCATAAATGTATTACTTTTTGATTTCTGCCTTTTGTTATCTGAAATCTTCACGAAAATCGATTTTAAGTTAATTGAATCGGATTAATCGATTTCTTCGGTCGTACCTTTCAAGGAAACAAACTCTGTAGTCGATTGCAGTGATCAAACTATTTGTCTCGAACTTTATTGAAAATTAAATAAAAAGCTTCGAATGCATATCAATTTGGCATGCAAGTAAGGAAAAGCAGATTGGACCGTTTCGTGATATGTTTATGTACACGCAGAATTCGAACCCATTTCGTCATTTGGATCTTTAAACTTTTAAAGTTAACTACAGAACAAGTTCCATTCCTTCTGACACGATTGCATGGATGGATCAACAACAGATGAATGATGTGATTTGGGAGTTATCCGTGACTGCCGGAAGAAAGGGAAACGTCTGGAGACAAGCACATCGAGCCACTATTGTAGACAGAGATGTTCTTGTAGATCCCACAGCAGTGGACAAATCCAGAATGGCTGAAACATCGGTAGTTAATTGCATAATCAATTTCGTCAATATAGCTCACTTTAAAGCTGTTGTGGGGTTCAATACGGTGTCTGTAGGGGTCCAGATCCAGGCATAGCATGGCTGACTGAATTCGGAGTTCACCATCGTCGACAAAGCCGATAGGGAAGCAGTTCCGCCTCCGACAATAGCGAAGACCAAGATGAAAGCAAAGATTGCGAGTTTCGGTTTCGAGGTGTATCGAACAGCCCTATAATTTACACCCTTTAATCAAAACAAAAATATTTATAATTAGGCCTACTCCATGAACGACAAAGGTTGTTCATCCTTGGCCGCAGCAACTCCGTCGTACTTTTTATTTCCGGCTGATGCAAAAAAGTTGAAGATCACGGGGAAAATCAATGCCATAAGGGTGATTGTAGATCCTCCGACCAAGTCAAGTAAAACCCCGAAATTCGGAACGGTTTCAGCGACGACGACGACTGCTGCCATCATGCTGGTCCTCGCAGCGACTCTCTGCCATCCGAATTGAAGAGGAACATTGAGAAGTTCTTCCAGTTCCTGATTCAGGGGATTGAAGACGATCGTTAACGCCAAAATAACGTGTAATGTAATCAAGATGTTAACGGCTTGTTGGACAGGCATGTGCTGGAGGGATGGGATCACAGAGTCACGGAGACTGTCTCCGTAAACCACATATCCAGAAACGGAGACCGGGAGATACATGAAGAAAATAATCAAAAATGCCGTGTACACGGATCTTTTGAAATTGTATGGTTTTTTCATGTCGTGTTGGATTGTCGGAAAAGCTCCATGTCCACCGTAAGCGAACATAACGGTTCCAAAGCACATCAGAAATCTAAAATTCCGAAAGTGATTGATATTGATTGTTTGAACCCTCTTCGTTTTTTACCTTCTGGGAACAACTGGAGGATAATGAACTTCTTTCAAGCAAACGGCAGCATCAGATAATGTTCCGTAAATAATCAGACAAACAGCAACTGAAGTCGTGATCATAGCGCCGATAACGGCCCACCTAAAACAAATGTTATTTTAAAAAATACCTTAAAAATCGAAATGAAAAATTGTTTAAAACAAATTCTACAGCGATAATTGATTTAAAAAATACCAAAAATCTTTCGGGCTCTTCAACATTGTGAAAGGCAACATGAAGGCAGCCACGACGAGGACCAAGTAGCAGAACCCAATCTCTACCCCGGCGAAGGCACGGAGGAAGTTTTCGATATTCTTCGAAGCCAGAAGCAAGAAGACGACAGCGGTTCCAAATTGAGTGACATTCAAGCAGGAAGACACAATTGTCCTAAATATATTCTTTAAACGTGATCTTACAACAAATACAAACATGAACCGAGGTCCAAGAGCTCTCAATCCCATGGCCGGGTACGGTTTTCGACAGTGGGTCCTGTACTCCGGCCATCTTTGTTGGAGAATCGTCCAGTTCTCCGAGAGCAGATTACCCGTGTAGGCACACATAATTGCACCAATCATTATTATCAGTATCCCTCCCCAGAGGCCAGCAGATACCATTGCTGTCGGCATCGCAATTAATCCACCTCCTGCGGTTTCACCTACAATATTTAACTGTGATTATCAGAATTTCTTTTTCATTTTTTAGATTACTTGTAATGAGTTATTTCAGTCAATTCTTTCTTACTCTTTTGACTAGCTTTATTAAATTTTTAAATATTAATTCTAATTAGTTTTCCGGATACTTTTTAAAGTGAATTTGAACTAGTATTTTGAATTTATTTCTACTTTTTAATGAACGGAAACTGACCGACAATGAAGAGACAGGTGACGATCCATCCCATCCCCTTCAGATTTCTGAACCTCGTCCCACAGTAGACAGTCTCCATGGTGTTGGCGGAGTTGCTCACGAGAGAGTATCCCTCTTGGGGACTCAAGGTTTGCAAACTAGTCCTTGAAACGGAACCTTATAGGGATACTGTAACGAGCGAAACCTACTTGCTAATGTTGTTATTGTGTCTCATTTTTGTAGGAAATGATACAAGTTAAGGTGCCTAAAATTTTATATAATTTTGGACAATATTAAAACCCGGTTCCAATAATTTAAAGAGAAAAAATGTCACGTCGCTCGATCAGCGATCTCACGTCTAAAAAAATTCTTCATTCCCCCGTGAAAACAGACAAGACCAACACCATCATATTTCTTCAACAACCTTCTGGAGAAGAAAAAATGCGGAAAATAATCATGATCAAAGAAGTTTTCAAGACGTACAAATTTTCTGTCTTTTTTTGTGATTCTTCTAGAACGAGTTCGTTTCACATCTAAAGCGATCGCCTTGATGACCGCGAGACAATGTTTAACTCAAAGTGATACAATCTAAGAAGCTTTTTCTTCGAGGACAACTGTTGTCACGCCTGACAAAATTTTGCGACGGCGACGCTGATGCACCGTGACATGATCGAAGGACGAATCTTATCGTAGTCCACGTGGTTAAATAATCTTGAGCAAAAAACCGGTGTAAAAGTCTGGGAATCAATGGGTCTAGTTGGAGGAACTGAGGAATTTGTCCTTTACTCCGGAGACATTCACAGTCATCAATCACCAGCAAGATGACGCTTTGTTTCAAAAACAACGCTGGGAATGTAAAAAATTCTTGTAATCGTTTACTTTCAATTGCTATTCGAAAGATCCGTAACAACAAAAACAATAAACCCGGATTCTGAGACTATTTTCTAAAAAGAACTTTGTACCGGCATTCCGAAGGCCACAACTGAGCCACCCGTCAGGTACTTCAGACGGCAGGCGGAACGTGCTTTCACCAGAGCTTGCATCAGGACACGGAGAGGACTGGAATAACATCACGATCATTATGATCTAACGAAAGATCAACCTACACTTGTTTTGTGTTCTTTTGGTTCTCCTTAACAAGTTCGCTGAAACAGTGACGAGTAAAGGCGATGAAGAACTTGTCGATCTCTCCATCTGTGACCATCCAAAGGCAACCTATGACACAAGGCGAACCAGAAATTGCGTAATTATGGGCTGGGCAGAGTCCGTCATAACCACGTCCTTCATGAATAAGTCTCACACTCGAGCATCCCATCAGAATAGCTACTGCTCGGCACTTGGAATCCCGTACAGATGTGCTTCCAAAGTGACGAGATCCACTTCCATGACCAATGTAACTAAAAAATCAATTAGACATGTAAAACAAGAAAACAAACATGAATAAGTCTTTCTTGCTTAATATTTCTGTAATTTCCTTTTTCGAAGGACAGTCCTTGACAGCTCCTTCAAGTGCACTTAGATCTAAAGCATCCTTAATCCGCTGTTCAGTTACCGGGAGATCGTTCCCAGGATTCAACAAGTAATAAGCATTCTTGGCATCGACCACATGCGGGAAACAGTAGTTATCTATAGTTCTCTTCAAGAAATGGAGAGACTGGATTCTAAGAACATACGGGGATTTGTCATACAGAGATAAATATTCCCACGGATAGCAATTTAAATCAGGAGAAAGAATTAGAAGTGTATACTTATCGCTGCTATTGTATTCCTCAAGGACATCGGCTGGGATACTAAACTTTGAAAGCTCCTTTAATAATTCTTTTTGGAAAGTGTCTGTAGTCATCTTTGCACGATTGGTTTGGAGACTAGCGAAAATATTTAATAATGACTGGAAATCATCCTTACTGGCATGAGGATAAATATGGGAGAGAACTTGAGCATGGTCTTCACAGTAACCAGCATTCACTAACTTCGAACGCAATTCTGACAACAGTTCCAGCATCTGTGGTCCAAATTTCCCAGTCGGTACTAACAAAGGTCGAAAGAAAGAAATCCAAACTTCTTCCATATCGTTCAATAACTTCTTCAACGATTTCTCCACCATCTGTCGACCTCTCCAGAACGCTATGGTTGATACTGCTGGAGTTGCGACACTACTATCGTTAGATATCAAGACATTAACCATTCCTTTTACGATCGGATCATTTTCGTGTTCAATTTTTCGAATTGGAATAACCAAAGGTCTGGAATCACAATCGATCCGTACTAGCCATAGGACCTTCTGGTCATCCAGCACCAAATGCACAACACTCATGTCATCAGGGATATTACGTACGAAATCTTTGAAAGCTTGAACTCCATCGAATCGCATATCCGACGGATTCACTTTATGCATGCGTACAGATTGACGAAGAGAAGATGACCTTGATTCAACAAAGTACCAGGCAGAATACCAGGGAAATTGTTCAGCCAAAAATGCACCAAGGTACTCGCAAATTCGATAACGCCACTCACTGTAAAAAAGTCTAAAAACATGTAAACATGATCAATTCTACCTGTAGAAGAGATGTTGATAGCTCTTGAAATCTGCTCGAGCTTTCGTCACATCATCCCGATGATCTTGTAGAGGATTTCGACGAATTTGCAAAGATGAAAAACATTTGATCAACATCCCAGCCTCTGAATCATTCTGAAGCCAGGGGTAATCAGATTCGGAATATCGAACGCGTTTGAGTTGTCGAGCCAGCAGCCAAAAATACCGAAGTTCCAAGGAAGATCCAGCAGTCATGATCACATTATTACACAAACGTTCCTTCGTTTTCAAATCCAGTTCGGGAGTTTCCAGAAGATATTTCATAGTTCCAAGACATAAATAATAGCAGTAATGGAAGTACGAAGGCGTTTTCTGAGACCAAAGGTTTAAAAACTAAAATTAAAGAAATAAAAGCTACCTCTGTTACGGTACAACCCGTGATTTTGATGACTTGATCTCGACTCCGAGTGACAACGCTGACATTACGAATACTGTTTTCGAACTTGTTGTAGGCCTTTGTACTGGGACTCAATAAATACTCAGCGAAGAACATACTGGTCACAAAGTTTCCGTTGTCTTTGGAGAGGAGACAGATCCAGCATTTACACTTTGGAGAATGACGACAAATTGAAATACCGTGTTCATCCGGGATAGGCTTTAAAACAGATTCCGAATCCGACGGAGGAAGAGTAACATAGTTCCCCATCAGAAGACCTTTGCGAGAACTCACATCATCTTTGTCATCCTCATTCAGATTCTGAAAAACAATTTTATTTCGCAACAATATATTCTTTAATTTGGCACTCACCGAAAACAAAAGAGCCATACAAGCAGCTAATCCTTTCAATTTCTGCCGATCAATTAATGTTTTGGATTTCATGTGATAAAGTTCGCTGAAAGAAGTCAAAAGACGATAAGGACTGGCAAGCTTGAGACCACTGTAGACCATCAGTAAAATCCTCGACTCGGCATCCCTTCCAATTCCACACTCGTTCATGTAGGTGAAACATTGATGCTCTGATTCGTAATAGTCGGCTATACTAGACAGAGTCTTCAGAAACATGTAACCGTCAGGCAACCCGTTCTCGCAACTGTAGAGGTAGAGGGGGGCGTTTTGTTCAAAGAATTTCATCCTGCTGGTGACGATGGAGCCTCCCTTGGAAGACTCCAGGACAGCGGCCATACCGGGATCAGTGAACTTCGACAGATCGTAGTTGGGCGTATTACTCGCAGCTAGTAAAACACTGTATAGCATCTGCATGGATAGGTAGCTGTAAAATGTTTTCTCGCCGTTGTCCAGTTTTTTTTTCATCTCCTCGATTTCGTTTAGAGTTTGAAGTTTCTCCTCACTCGACGAAACGAAAAATTTGTAGTAAAGATGACATGCATCCCGGAGATAAGCACAATTATCTCCATTTTTGATCCGGTTTCGGTCGTAGAAATGCACAAAGATGTCCCACTCCTTCAGTACACAAGACCATTTCAAAGCCATGGCGTAAGAAAAAGTGTCTGATGGATAAACTTCTACAACCGATGCCAGAGTTCTCAAGGCGAGGTAATACTAAATGCTAAATATTACAATCATTAAAACAACCCAAACTCACATCCCCTTCGGCAATGGCAATGGCAGCTATTATCCGACCAAAGTTCGAGCACACGTTCTTCACGGCTGTAACTCCATTTAAAGCGGCTGGATAAAAAACAGAGAAATAAAATTCCACTGTTTTCTGGAAACAAGAATAATTATTAAATTAAATCATATATAAAAATTACAGAAAACATCTGGTAGCCTTTGGAATTTCTCCAGTGATCGGAAATTTCGTTGCAGATCTTGACATAGAGAGTCAAATCATCTATGTTAACGTAAGCAAAGTCTGTGACCTTCTCGATCATCGACATGACCTGAAAGGACAAGTTACGAAGGAATTGATATATAAAGTACCTTTTTTTGAATAGCGTCCATTGCTTTGAAGTACTCGAGCAAGTTATTTTTCATATAGTTCGACGCTTCCTCGACTTCTTTCTTTGCTATTTTGATTCTTTGAGTCTTCGGGGTATCCGGATCCTTGTTGGACATGATGGGGAATAATACAATGGAGATAAGGATATGGAGATCACAGTAAAGCAACCAGAAAGTCGACAGATTTTCAAACACGAGAATGCCCGCACCAAAAAGTCGTTTCGAAACCAGGCAAATTTGGCCGTGACGAGTACCCTGAAAAAAATTGTTTTTTCGCTTTTTTTACATTTTCCAAGTTTGGACTTTGTCGAATTTTTTAATAATGTTAAAAAGGGGACTTTTTTCTTTCCATCCCCAAAATGGACATTCCATCAAGAGCGTTCTTCTGTATTCCACGAAACCAAGCAAGGAAATGGCCCTGTTCCGTTCCAACATTTTGCCTAATAAGAATGTGAGTTTCTTTATATATCGAAATTTACGGAACTTCCGCTCCAGGCCAAGTTAGCTCGTTATGGAGGCCGTCAGACTGTTACTGTTCTTCCTGGAGATGGAATCGGTCCGGAAATGATCAATCACGTCCGTAGAATTTTCTCGTTTGCCTGTGTTCCTGTCGACTTCGAAGTGATCCCGTTGAACTCTCAATCTCACACCAACGAAGATCTCGAGAACGCTATTGTTTCAGTCCAACGTAACGGAGTGGCTTTGAAAGTAAGTATTTTTATATGGAACAATTTGGAAATACTATTTTAGGGAAACATCGAGACCAAGTTCGATGATCCCCAGTTCAAATCCCGGAACCTGGAGATTCGTCGTCGGCTGAATTTGTTCGCTAACGTTTTGCATACCATTTCTATTCCCACCGTTCCTTCTCGTCACAAAGGCATTGACATTGTCATGATCCGTGAGAACACTGAAGGAGAATACAGTGGATTGGAACACGAAACCAAACACGGAGTCGTCGAAAGCCTGAAGATCGTGACTAGAGAAAAGATGGAGAGAATCGTCCGTTTCGCTTTCGATTATGCTCTTGCCTACGATAGAAAGAACATCACTGCTGTCCACAAGGCGAATATTCAGAAACTCGGAGATGGTCTCTTCCTCAAGATCGCCAGCGACATTGCTCGGGAAGAATATCCAGACATCAAGTTCCAAGCGATGATTGTCGACAATGCTTCGGTGAGGATTTTCATGTGTTTTGTAGTAATGCCTGAATCTCCAGATGCAACTCGTGAGCCGTCCACAACAGTTCTCGGGAGGAATCATGTTGATGCCTAATCTCTACGGAAACATCATCTCCAACATTGCTTGTGGTCTCGTCGGTGGACCCGGACTTGTGTCCGGAATGAACATTGGTACTCAGTACGCAGTCTTCGAGACCGCCACTCGTAACACCGGAACTACGCTAGCTGGAAAAGACGTTGCGAACCCCACCGCTTTCATTCGTGCTTCATGTGATATGCTCCGTTATCTCGGTTACGATAGTTATGCTGACTTGATCAGTGATTCCCTTTTCCTAGCTTTGACCGAACAACGTGTTCACACCCAAGACATTGGGGGAAACGCCAAAGCTTCCGAATTGGTGGATCAAGTCCTAGCGAACGTAGATGAATCTCTAGAGAAAACCCGTCATCGAATCTGACCGGTTCCCGACTAGATTTGTTGAATATTTTTGCTTTATGATAGTTGTGTTCCTAGTTTTTGGTTGTGCCCAGTGAAGGAATAGAATATTTCCCGTGAGTATAAAGATAGAAAAAATTTATTGAGAATCTTCTGAAGCAGAAGAACTTTGGTTGGAATAAATAACACGACTGAAAAGTCTATTTTGGAAAAGTTGGTAGAAAAGGGATTTTACCTGGTGAGTCCGATAGGAAGCAACATGGATAAAGCGACGACGACGAAACAGGTACCCGGAAAGAAATCCAAAGTCATTGGATATAAACCGTTGAAGAGGATAGAGGCAAGGATTGTAGTTATCCCTTCGATCATCGATATCATTGAAAATAGTTTTCCTGAAATGTTATCACTATAAATAGCAGAGTACACTTTGTACCTTGATCTCCGTCGTCGACGAACTCGCTGCATCCGGCTCTGAGACCGGTGGAGACGAATCTGTTGAAAACCAAGGGGATTTGGGAGAGGTAAGCCCACCAGACGCTGAACAAGAAAGCAAACATAAACAAAAACAGAACTTTGGAGCAAATTCCTAAAATAGCTAAATGGAGGTCGTGGAAATTTAGTTTGTTGTGTAGGAGTGGATAAAGAACCAAAACAAGGACACTGCTGATACCGCTGGCGATCCCGTTGAACCATCCGTAAGGTTTGTCGTTCCAGCCGAGGGTGTATCGCAGATAAGAATATAGGATATCTGAGATCCCTGCATAGACAAACATCTCCACCGACAATGCTATCAGGACCTGGATCAAAGGGACAAAGACATCCCTCGTTCTGTAGCTCAATAGGAACTCGAAAACTTCGTAAAGTTTGTAAAAGAACGGTCTTCGCTCCCTTTCAGAGGTTTCTATGTCGAGTTCTTTCGCGAAAAAGACGATGTAAAAGTATCCTACAGTCTTCATTATCATCATTATCAGGAAACAGTTGGCATATCCGATGGATCTGAAATAGTTACAAATATAGAAAACAATATATCCATATAAAAACAGTGTTAATACAACTATTGAAAACGATAGCTTACTGGTGCAGAATCCCTGATATAATTAACCCCACTGTGCTTCCGAATCCAATGGCGGCTTCAAAACTAGCGACTCTAGTACTTCTGAATTCCGTCGACGTCATTTTCACGTTGTAGGACAAGATCGTCCCAATGATGGCGGTGAATCCCCCACTCACACCAGTGATGAGATCACTGATCAACAACCAATATGGATCCCATTCGATTTTCGTGGCTTGGATGATGTAACTCAGATCTCCGAGGATGTGACCGACGAAGGGAATCATCATGGGAATTTTCACACTCCATGAATCGCTGACTGTAATTTCATATAAAAGCTGATAAAATTGAGAATAGAACTCACGAGATCCTAACACCAGAGATACAACGATGGAGGGAATCAGGAGAACTATGCTAGAAAACAGATAGAGATGATTAGCGTCTGTCTGAAGTTTCTTATCGTCGTAAACCGCGCTGATGTTCTGACAATCGACACCTACATCATTCTATAAAACAAAAATTCCCACTTTCAAAACCTACGACCACTTACGTATCTCTGATAACAAGATTTTTCATATATCAAATTCATAAATATTGGATACTTCATGAACGAGGAACACATGTAGAAGAATATTGCCGGTTCCATATTCATATTGGAGACTATTCTCTTGAGTCCGTTCATTTTTAATATTCGACTACTATCTGAGTAAATCGATCATTTCATACTCACTTTCCAGAAATAATCAGTCGATCATTGAGAGATCTCGGCCATAAAACAGAGGAAGGAAAATAAACGTGAACGATCAAAGTTGATTACTTGTTCTCTGTTTCGAGAGTCACAGAACACTTGGACAAAAATAAATTTTATTTCAATCTTCTTCGTAAATGCAAATACTCTAAACTTTTCAATCCGAGATACGCGATCATCGAAAATAATTAAAGTTTTTAAATTAGAATTTATCGTGTTTGGATTAGGAATAAATTCTGAATAACTAAAACACTGAATATTTATTTGATTGCTTTCTTTCTTATAAACTGTGAACTTTTGATTCAAAATGCTTTTCAAAATTTCTGTCGGCATGAAAGTCGGGCTTTAACTCGGCTGATCAAAGTACATTCAAAAGATAGACCCCGCCCAGTGGCCGACGTCTCGGAACACCCGATCAACTGTCCTAAGAGAGTCTTGCTCTCCCCTCTATATCCTAGATACTTGCATTTCTAATAAACTCTAATAAGTATGTGTTATCTACAGTAGGACTCTATAATCTTCACGCTGGGGAAGTAGAACCCCGGGGGAGACTGTTATCAGGCTCCGAAGTGGATATCTAACTTAAACCCATTATATCCGCGTCCCCCCTTTTCTACATGCGATTCGGTCAATTTTTCTTGATATAAATGACGAAAGTGTTTATTAAAACATTGGAACCATTCAAAAATTACGACACTACAAATCTAGCTAAAGAATTAAAAATCTTAGAGGGGTATTCATGAGGGATACTCTTCCAAGGAAGGTTAATAAAATTAGGGTTGTAATTTGTCCGGGCAAATTGAAAAGTGGGCATATTGTGGGCAAATCCGGTAAGTTGAAAAATTCATATTTCTCTCTAACAAAAATGCTTAATAACGGTCAAAGAAAGCAACAATAGTTAACGACGCGCTTTTTACGGTTCATGAATTTAAAAAAAATTAAAAATCAT
>VOSG01000198.1:0-61878 GCA_009761265.1 Halicephalobus sp. NKZ332
AAAAATCCACGAAAATCCTGAAATCAAAAGAAAATTTATTCGAGCCAAATGAACCGGAGAAAAAACAAACAAAAAAATAAATAAAATGTATCTTACAGTATTCTTTTTTTGATGTAGGACTTAGGAAAGGAATAGTGTTTTGATATTTTAGAGGTTACTGTATTCAGAGAATGAATGTTACAGTATTCTTTCTTAGTTTAGGGAAATAATAATAGTTTTAGGATTTTAGAGATTACTGTACTTAAAGAATGAATGTTACAGTATTCTTTCTTAGTTTAGGGAAATAATAATAATTTAATATTTTAAAGGTTACTGTATTCAGAGAATGAATGTTACAGTATTCAGAGAATGAATGTTACAGTATTCTTTCTTAGTTTAGGGAAATAATAGTAGTTTTAGGATTTTAGAGGTTACTGTATTTAGAGAATGAATGTTACAGTATTCTTTCTTAGTTTAGGGAAATAATAGTAGTTTTAGGATTTTAGAGGTTACCGTATTCAGAGAATGAATGCTACAGTACCTTTTTTGGCTTTTTTATTTTAGGTAAAAAATTCTGTTATTTTTAAACTTTCCCCATTTGTATTTAAAAAGCACATATTACGGTAACCTTATATTTTGAAATTGAATGAGAAAAACTTGTCGGAATGTTCCTGGGAATAAAATGCGATTATTTTTGATGACGTTGGAATTTTTTAAGTAATCATATCTAATAAAAGAATTTTCTACAGTAACCTGACTCCACGAGAACTTCCTTAGTGATACTTCGGACCAGGTTAGAAAGCAATAAAATTTCAAAAATAATATTATTTAGTTATTTAACTCTTATTTTAAAATGTTAATTTGATTGCTTTCAAATTAAAAACGTCAAGATTTATTTTTATTTTTCGAATTTAAAAAACATTAATTTTCTTTATTTCCTCTAATTAAAAAGAAAAACCTCTAACCGTATCTGTTTCTAGATAATCTTCTTCAATATTTACAAAAGGGTTTGGCCGGTCATGTTCTCGAAAATCCGATCTTGGATCTTTCGATTTTCTTCTTTGATCTCAAACTTTCTTTTACTTACGTAATCCCAAAACAAACTCTATTTTCTGTTTTTTTTCTGCTTCTTCTCAGCATGAGGTCGGATTGACCAAGGAAATCCGTCGAATTTTATCTTGCATCTTCATCAGGAATTTTACCAGAGGCAATTTGGTCGGAAAATGGATGTTTTTGGCATTTTAAAAAATGACCTTCTCAAATTCCTGAAATATTTCCATCTTAATTTTCCTTAAAAAATAGTTGTTTCACATTTTTGAGGAATCATGTTAGATTTCCTTTAAAATATCATTTAAATGTTAGGATAATTTCTGTTTTGAATTTTTAAAAGATTTCCATTTCAGATTTCCTAAAAGTACCCATTTCGAATTTTCTAAAAAATGTCCATTTTGGCCAAATGAAGGGCTTTGTGCCAGTCAGGGTCTTATTTGACTGTCCCAAGGCCATCCTTCGGTCAATCCGGCCCGTTCTTCTTTTACAATTGACCGTCTATCCAAAAAAGCGTGCTTGATTTTCGAACATGTCTTGTCTGGTGACAGTTTTGTGGTTATTTTCGATATACTCCAGAAAGACAAATTATTCGGTCAAACATGTCCTTGCTTTTCTTCCAAGAGATAATCCTCGTTCAGATCCAGCTTCAAAAAAATCCCGGCGTTTCGGATCAAGCTTCAAATTAATTTTTTTATGGATCAAATTTCGTCAATCATATTATTTAAAAAATGAGAGACGCTTGAAAATTCTAAATTGAAATTCCATATTTTTATGGCTTCTCGAGGTCTCAAACTCTTTCATTTCTAATAATTTCCTAAATACTATAAATAAAAGCCCTTTCCTCGAACTCTTTTTTGAATAAATTTCATCCAAAAAATTGGGATTTTTTGGAATAATTTTTTAAAGTACCGTAAATAAAGGGATTCGTTTTCGATAAGCTGATTTCCTCGTTTCAAAAAAGTTTAAAAACAAAAAGGACCCCTAGGGAGTCCCTTCGCGGGTCTTTTGACTTCTTCAATTTGATTCAAAAAATTTATAAAATCAGAAGTCTTTGTCTTTAAAATTCCCAGCAAGACAGATTAACTCGATCGAAAGTGACAGTTTTAACAGAATTGACAGCACGCAATTTCCTTAAGATTATCCTTTTTTTCCCTCTGGAGAAAGTTTATAAAAGATTTTAATTGGGTCAATCTGGCTCTATTGTTTTCGGATTTTGGCATTTTCTGATATTTGTCAATGTTGTCAATTCTCCGAAATCCTCTATTTTCGAACTTGCTTAATCCGGGTTTTAATTCTTCGATACTCGAACAGAAACAATCCAGTTTTACTCAAAATTCGATTTTAAGTTCGATCTGAAATTGATTCCATTTTTGGTTCGAGATTTGACCCAAAATCATATTCGAGATTGACAATTGTGATATTTGTTTTTTGACATTGTTTTCGTCACGGAGGCCAAGGATTCCAGCTGAGATTCGCACCTCCTCAAAAGTGGTTTCAAAGCGATTAAAGCAATCGAGACCAAAAAGAAGATGTTCGAGGGGAGTCAATCTCGACCACGTGCTGAGCCCATCAAAGCCGCCCGAGTCCTTAAACAATTCCTCAGAAGGAAATTTGCATAATCCAGAAAGGACTGATACCCGCCTTTGACGGTTAAGAAGCGCCCTCTCATTTGGACCCGTTTAGCACTCTTCAATCGGCTACTGTAAACTGTATTATTATGAAAATTAAGGATAATTCTTTCTTCAAAATGGCCCCAATGAGAATTTCTAGATCTTTAGAGCCTAAGAATTGGGATTTCATGTTTTCATAAAACTATACTTACGAAAGCTAAAAATTTCTTTGCTAAACTTTCTCAACAAGAATTTCCTGAATTTCCAAGGTCAAAAATCGAAATCTGGAAATTATTTGATCTCTCACCTTTGGAGAAACTTCTAAATAAATTATACCAACATTAATCATCTTTACTTTTAAGTCAATTAGAATTCTCGAAGCGAGAAGTAGATTACTTTTTCCATTTCCAACCTAAAATTGAATTGACAGTTTTATTTTTGTCGATGGCTTGAGTGAAAAAAGATCTCCAAAAGCCGAAAGAGCAATTGAGCCAAATTCGCTTCATTTCTTTCTGTCTTTTCTTGTCGGCAAAACTGGCCACAATCGAATCGCGGAGGCGGAAATTATTTGATTTTGATTTAGAGCTCTCGAGAGAAAACCTAAGGACAGTTATTCCAAAATTGGTTAATGTCAATTTTTCTATTTAATTCAATATAAACTGAGTGGAAATTTGATTTTGACGCAAAAAAAGGTTAAAAGTTAAGTGTTTTTGAATTTTTCCTTCGTTCTGAGCCCCTTGATTCTAGAGGTTCATTGGTGATTCTGCCCGTCAATCCAAAAGGCGGAGCGAGAAAGATTGACCAGCCTCTTCCATGCTCGCGCACCCAGTCACTCGCTCTCCTCGGCACGCGACTTGCACCGTCATTTCGTGAATTGCCTCTTCCATCCTCGCGCGCCCAGCTACTCGCTCTCTTCAGCTCACGGCTCGCACTGTTATTTTCTGGATCTTACTGTCTTCTATGTCCACAGGTTAGGTGACTTCTGTTATCACTTTGTGGATTCACTGTCTTCTCTCTGCGAATCCAATAATTCGCACCGTTACTTTTGAAGTTCAATGTCTTTTATCCGCATGGATTCCGATTCAACTTTTCACCTAAAACTGTAAATTACTTTTTCTTTTTCTAGAAATGGCTCCTGCTTCTCGTCAATCGAATAACTTCCGTCCTACCGGACTGAAAGGAATTTCTGGAAAATCTCCAGACCAAGTAAATCGACGAAATGCCAGAGAAAGGAAGAGAGTCGAGCAAATCAACAACGGATATAGGGATCTCGCTCACCGTCTCTCCCTCTGGCCCCCATTGAAGAACAAGAAAATCAGCAAAGTCGAGACCCTGAAATGTGCGGTCCAGTACATCAGACATCTTCAGGAACTTCTTCAGTATGGAGAAAGTTCCATCGACTTCGAAGAACTGGATCTCGATCACGGATCCCCGGATTCCCTCCCAATCAGCCTCTCCCCTGTCGACCAGAACACTAGCTCCAGCTCCTCTACAGTATCTCTTGATCCCAGTTCTTATTTCTACACTCACGAGGTGAAAATGGAGCAAAGCGGAGGATCCCCCAATTACGGTAGTTCCCGAGGTTACGACTCCGGATACCCCAGTCCAAACTACTCGACCCAGAGCCACCAGGCAGGTCCTCTGGCCCCGATTCAGCTTCGTTCAAACTACTATTACGGGCAGCAGTGGAAAGGCTCTCCCGTCTACCCAAATCCCTCGAATCAACCTTACTACTCTATGTAACTTGGACTTCATGTAACTCAAATCAATCACTACGGGTTTTTTCTACATAACGCCCTATCTCTCGATACATGTTTCGCTTACTTTCGACTGCCTTAAATTCCTCAAAGAAAAAAAAGTGGATGATTCCAGTTTCACAAAAAGTGAATCTTCTGAATTCACAAGATATGTGAAATTTCTGGATTCATCCAAGATTATCGTTCGTTGTTCGTTCAATTATTTTATTCATATGGATTCTTATAAACTTAAGATCACTTGAACGGGATTTTCGACTTATCCAGGTACTTGACGAATATCTAGGATTAATCCAATTAATCCAGGAAAAAATTAGGACAAGGGAAGAAACGTTTTTGGTGACCTCATAAAAATCAACTTCCGTCCGGATCTAAAAATTGCTTCCTCTCCGGTCAGGTTTTTCTGGCAGCTTGTGAGCGTGTCGGCCGGACGCTAATCCCGAATTCAACGAGCACCGAGGACCACATTCAACGAAGACCGAGTTTCCGCCGATTGCCCTCTCGAAATTAGGTATTCTTCCAGAAAAACCCAAAACCTAGGACGCTCATTTCGGATTCGGGTTTATCCCGAGGGATTTCTGTTGTTTAGAATAAGCGTTGAACTCGAAGAAGAGAAACGGAGCGGAAAACGAAAAATCAAGCTTAAAATTATGAAAAAGGAAGCTTGATTTTCCTCCTCCACTTTCGAATTTTGAAGAAAATAGAATAGATCTAGTATGATCAACTACATAAATACATCACAAATTGTTTTTACCTTTTACTCTAAAGTTTAGCAAGTTTGGGCATAAAAATAACCAAATTTGGAGTTCTGCTGATTGTTTACAAAAACTAAAAATCGAGTTTATAGAGAAAGACAAATAAATCTAGTTTCATTGCATAGAAGCTTATGTTGCATTTATAAAATTATGTTACATGCTATGCTTTATTTTTCCAAAATTTAATTACTCAAATTCGAGTATGAAAATAAGCAACTTTAAAATCTTGCAAATCGCTAACAAAGTTGAAAATTGAATTTATGGAAAAAATCAGATTCATTATTGTAGAATACACAGGTGAACCACATTGTTTTTGTTTTTCTTACTCCATATTTAGTTATTTAATTTTAAATTTAAGAGGAAATAAATTTGAATTTTCATTACATATTCATATTTTTGACCCCGCTTTTTTTGGAATAGATAATTGAAAAAAATTACTCATTTATATTTTTAGCTTTTTTGAAGCTGAAAGTTGAAAATAAAACTGCTCATTTACATCTTTGACCTCACTTTTGGGAATTGATAATTGAAAACAAACATGGTCTCGCGCCAAAAATATTGCGTGCTCGAGAAACCCGATCCCAGAAAAACAAAAAGAAGGACTCTCGATGATTGCTTACCAAATATTGCGCAGAAATGTTTCCAATTTTGGTGATGGATCGACGAAATCCGATCTCTTTGCCAAAATTGAGAGTTCAATCAAGGTCAGATTGATGCCGTTTTCGTTGCCAGGCTTTCTCGGGTCTCCATGGAAATTATGTGACTCAAAAAACCGTCTTTTTCCCGACAAAGAAGAATTAAAAATCACTTCCTTGAAAAAAAATAGTTCTTAGAAAAATAAAAAAAATCATTTAAAAAAAATATTTCTTCAAAAAAAAGTAAAGATAAAAGTTATTTTAGAAAATTAAAATTATTTCTCTTCAGGAAGTTAAAATCTAGGAATTATTTCGTTAAGACCAACTCTATCGTAAATTTTCCTCGAAAAAGAGTATCAAAGAAATTTTTTATTCTTTTGCGATAATTGTAAAATCGTCAAAACGGGTCTCGGGACGTCGTTTGACTCTGATTTTTTGATATATTTTATTTTCCCGAATTTTCCGAGTTTGTAAAAATCATCAAAGAAATTCTCGGGTCGCAGTTTGACTCTGGTTTTTGAGTTTTCCGAGTTTGTAAAAGCGGCTTCTTTGGCGCACGATCGGACAATTAGTAGCATCGAGGACACCTGTAGACGTATTTTTTCCTTTAAGACCATTTAAGATGACAGAGATGAGGTCGGTGATTGCGGTGGAATCAAAGACTTCTTTGAAACCCGAATAAGGGGGGTTAATGGGGGACCATGGGGGGTGCGAATTGGCCAACAGATGGATTAGAGAAATTCCTAAGAAAGAAATAAAGATCATTGCTGGGAGGTAATTATTTTTATTTTTATTATTTTAGTTTGAATTATTACTTTATTATTTTATGACTCAATAAGGATTTCAGATAATTAGGAAAGCAATGATCGGGATCGTAATTGAAAAATAAATTTTATGTATTTTCCCGTGGTGAGACCATTACTCGGAATATATTATCAGATAATAAAGAGCAAGAAAATCACGAAATAGAAAAATATTTATCTCGATACAAAAGATTTTGAATTTATTTTCTAATCACAAATTGCTTACTGGACTTTTAACTTTCTATTCCACAGCAATCTTCTCTAAATTCTTTATTTTTCTTTCAACATTCTTCACAGTAACTCAACTTTCTCAAATTGTCACTAAAATCACTAAACACTTGGAACCGGGATGATTTTCTCTGACTTCAATCCATTGTATGAAAGCTGGCATAAAATAATAGATCATGTTCACTTCATTGTTTTCTTTTTATAAAATCTCATTGTTTTTCTACAGTAATCTCATTGTGACCAGATTTTCCATTATTTCACGAGGATCGAAGGTAATCTCATCCTCGACAAAATTTGCCGTTTTTCTGTTTCTGTGGTAGATCGACCGAGAAGGCGAAAATTGCTTTTTTTCGCGGATCCGGAAATTGTATTGTTGAAAAACCTGGAGAAAGCCGATAACGAGCGGTTTTCGCGCCAGTCCATTGAGAAAAATTAATCCAAAAAAATGACCAGGAATGTTTGAGGATTACAAAATAAATGGAACTTTCATATGTATCAGGGTATATTTTAGACTTGTTTCTTCGGAAATTCCACTTTTTAATTTTACCTAAAAAATTTCTTTCGAGATCATTTCGAAACGTTTACAATGTTTTTTACAGTTTTTGTTTATCATGATTGAGATTTTATGGTCAATTGATGATTCTAAAATCTAGATTGCGGAATTGCGAAGATAAAGTACAAATTATTTCCTAAAATTGCAACAGCAAACTAAAATTGGGCCGTATTGTTTCGAGTCAATTGAGCTACCTCAATTGAGCTACCGTAATCGACCCGCGACGACCCCGTTGCGTAAGACCGATTGAACGGCAGCTGGTTCGGCTTAGGTGAGTCTTGATTATGATGTCTATGTATGTACCTACAGCTTATAATCAAACCTTTTCAAGACATCCAATTTTGTTACGAAAATTGAAGTTTACTCTTACAATGTAAACTCGAAACTAGTGAATTCTCACAGCGAAAATCCGAGATTGTAATGAATTCCTGTAACTAAATTCCGATACTATAATGAACTCTTGTGATGAAGTCTTAGATCATATTAAACTCTCAAAACGAAATGTCAGGACTGTAATGAACCTCTCGCAACGAAATCTTAAAGCCGTAATGAGCTCCTACCGCGAACCTCAAAAGCACAATAAACACATTCTCGATTGAAGAAAATGAGTTCGTTTTTTCGAGCAATTAATGCGCATAGGGTAGTCATTGTTCGTTGTATTTTATTGATCAAGTTACTTATTGAATAATTATTGTTCTAAATTAAATAAATCTTAAAAATCAGTTACAGTCTAAATTTTAAGAAATTTCTAAACTTCAAAATTCGAAGAAATTTGTTTTTCTTCGATCAAATCGAATCAATAAAAACGTCCATCAATTTTGTGTATTTATAGATAGTCTAATTATGCGCAACAATAAAAATGTCAATTTTGTTCCGGAAATGATCCTAGTCATTTCGCGCATAATTTTAAATACAGGATGTATAAATGCATCATGTATAGATACACAATGACCCGAGTTGAACTCCAAAGTTTCTCAATTCGGACTCCCCGCTGAGAATTTTTTTCACTTTTCGAGAATGCCAATTTGCCATGCAAATTTTACATTATTCGGAGAAAACTGGTACTTGACACGATCATCAAATCGAAAGAATGCGGGCAATTGATGCGTTTTTTTCCATACAATATACAATGACCATTATTTCCTCATCCTCATGAAAGTTGTCAAGTTGATTCCGGGGTCGATTAATCTAAAGTACCTCAAGTACCCCAACTTGAGGTCATCCCGAACTTCCTTGTCATACAAGTTGGTCCGGGGTCAATTAATATAAAACAGCTCAAGTACACTAAAGTACCCCGAGTACCCTGAGTGCCATAATTTGGGGTCATCCCAAACTTCCTTCATAATAGGAATTGTGTCGAGTTAATTGATACAAAATATCAAGTAACCCAAACTGCATCAACTACCCTACTTTGGGGTCATCGAAATCCGATCTCGAAATCCATTGTCACAAGTTTCTGATATTACGTACCCCAAAGTATCCTAGCAACCAAGTACCCAAAGTACCCTAGATCTGAGGTCACCTGAGTATCATTCAAAACTTTCATAAATCTTTCTCTAGAACAATTAATTTTTTTCTCGACCAAAATAATTTCTTTTTATTACGATAGAACCATTTTACGATCGTTGTTGAAACAATTGCGCAATCCCTAATCCAATCATCTCGGTCGTGTTTGTTTGTCCAAAACTCCGAGTTTTCCGAATTTGCAAAACTCCTATTCCCGGGGATTAGCCAGGATCGAGACCAAAAAAGTGTCATGTTCCAAGGTGTCAATCCGATTTACTGAATCCGAAACCACAAAAAAAACAGAACAATCCGAAGATTAAAAATAAACAACATAAATTACAAAATATCTTCCCACAAATCATCATTCATAGTCATCGGTAAATGGGGCAGACCATACAAAAAATTCAGCAATATCGGCGTCGTTTATGAAACGCTCCTCTGTCCTAACTCTCGTATCCTGATGCTTTATGAACGATTCCGCTTCATTCCATAGTTTCAATTGAGCAGCAGTACGACTATATCCCGGCATCATCTTGTCTCGGAGTTGCTTTATCGGCAAACCATCGCTTCCTGCCTTGCGAATATGACGAAGCATGTCGACAATGAGGGCTTTTAGGTCCTCTTGATACTTCTCGGACCTCGCTTGATGAGCTTTATAGGCATAATACATGAGATAGCCAATGAGACCCGCTGAAAAATTGTATTAAAATAAGTACTAATCAACATTACTGCAACTCATGTAAGTTAATATTTAAAAAACTTTACCTGCAAGAACGAAGATAATAGGAATAACAGCATACTTGTAACAGAAGCTAATAGCAGAAACGAAAAAGTTGTTAATATCATTGACTCCTTCCTTGATTCTATTATAATAAGCATAGTAGAAAACGATAGCAGCCATGACGATCAGGAATCCTACTGCAATCACGTTAACTGATTGAGGGGGTTTCACTGGTTTTCTAGACTTCAACTCCCGAAGCTTCTCCGGAGTAGTGAAATGACTATTGACAGCAGAGTACCTAGAGTTAGTCGAGGGTTGGTCGTAAGATCTTGAGGAAGGTCCCGATCTTCTTGAAGTGTACTTTCCGTCATCGTCGTCGAAGTAAGACTTCAAATCCGGGGTGTACTTCTTGATTATGTCTTCTGCACGCACTCGCTCAGGAGTTCTTTTGAATGAATCCAGAGGTTTTGGTTTCTCAGGGGTTGGAGCTACTCTGGAACGCCGGGAACTCGATGAAGAGACGGAGCTTTCAAAGGGACGGTTTCTTGAAGGGGAGTATTTGGAGGAATCGTCGAAGGAATCCTCGTCGAAGAGATTGGAGTTGCTAGAGCTATCAAAACTCTTCTTTGGGCTGATCCTACGAGGGGAAATGGAACGCGGGGTGACCGATGGACGAGGAGACGAGGTCGGAGACTTTTTCGGAGATGCAGTTCTTGTTGGAGTTCTCGTCCTCGGAGACTTCTTCCCAGACAAATTACCGGATAGCATCTTTACATATAGTCCTCGATTCGTTCCATTCACAGGCCCGATGTTCTTCCCCATGGCGATCACTCGGCGACGAATCTCGTCATCTGACATAGAATCGAAATCCATCGTAACTTGGTAAGTAGGAATTCTGAAAACTATTGGTGAAATAAAAATACAGGAAATCACGAATAACGAAATTCAGACAATAGTTTCGAAAGATAGGGTTGCTTTAAAGCAATAAATGGAAAATTTAGACGGCATTCGTGAGATAACAATATCAAAAATCAAGAATAACAAGGTTTGAGAGAATGTGACGATTGTAAAAGATAAAACTCATATTTCTGAACACGACAAATAAGAACCACACAAATCGTTAGTAAAACAAGACAGAGAGAATCACGTGTGACGAAACTTAAAAGGGGAAAGTGACGATTTCGAAAGATGGGGTTGTTTTGAAACATTATTTCGAAACTGACAGAGAGATTTCATATATGAAATACTGTCTAAACACAGCTATTATATAGAGTTAGTATTGGTAGTAAGTCCAGAAGCAACATAATTAACAAAATCAAGGGATAAAGGTGAGGAAGACATCAAGGGAAGCTGAATTTGAAATTGTAAAATGGAGCGAGGATAGGTCTTCTTTCGTTTCGAGAGGTTTCAAAAAAAGAAAAACGCGCGCGAACTTCGAGATCGGCAACAAATTTGGCACTTGGAAGCACAAAGATTTCCTTTACAAAAATAAATTCAAATTAATGTTTTTCTTTCAAAGCAGGAAATTAATTCAAACATTTTCAATAACCTATAATTTAAATTCTGTGTTTTTTAGTGGAATTAAGATTTGACGAGAATCATCCGGAAACATGGGAATATTCGAAGTTTTCAGTGTTGTTATTTCCCCAACTTTCGATCATATTGATTTCGTAGGAAATTTAATAATTTATTTCCTTCATAATTCATGATTAGACAAATATTCGAGTAGAAACTTGATTTTTCTTCATTATAAAGAGTCTGAAAGAGGATTTAACGAAATTCTTGATGAAGAGGTTTTTGATTGAATCTATTTTGTTCAAACCGTGGCTGATAACGTTATCAATTCCCATCAACAAATCTTTGCCATGTAGATCCAAATCACAGAAATTTTATTTTAAGAAATTCAAAACCAAACTATTTATTTCAAAATTAAAAGGTATTTTAAAATCAAAGTAATAATCTAAATAAATAAAATTTTAAAACTAATTAGTGATTTATTTTGTTTATACTTTTTTGACTACAGAAAATCTTTTTTATCAATTTTTTATCGGTCTTTTTTTCGGGATCAAAGTACGAGAAACAGGAGAGAGTCGGATCAGGCTACTCTGCTCTCTCTAATTTTCTTCCAAAACTTTTTTGCTGTTCTATATTTTCTTTAATTTTTTCTACTTTTTTAAAAAATTTTTACTTTCCTTCTAATTTTCTTTAAAATTTTTTACCTTACTCTGATTCCCTATAATTTTCCTCTATTTCTCTTCTAATTTTCTAAAATTCTCTCACTTTTTAAAACTTTTCCCTACTTTTCTTTTATTTTTTAAATTTTTTCTCTATTTTTTTCATATTTTTCTTATATTTTTTCTAATTTTTTCTATTTTTGACCTTTTTATGCATTTCTATAAGCGAACGGAAAACTTAGAAATCAATCAAAGGTTTTCCTCGACCTTGAGAGAGTTTTTATTTTTTTAAACTGAAAACAAACTTCATCCATTGGTGGTCGTTTTTCTTGTTTATCTTTTAATTCTAAGAATATTGCGTCAAACATATATATAATGTTTTGGAATGAAATAAGAATATTTGAAAAAATGAAATTGAAAGTTTTGAAAACTCGTATCGGGATAGTTCGTGGAAATTTGTCGAATTTCACGATAATTTTTTTTCAGGATGACGGTAATGTCCGGGGAAAAAGTTTCGGGTTTTGAGAGACTTTTGGAATGGTTCCTTTTCCGATTTCGATGGATAATGGTGATCCCCATCATCCTTCCTATGTCCCTCGCTTACGATGCTTACTATTTTGTTAGGAACTGGATAATCTTCAAACTTCAATCTGCTCCGAAATATCACGATCGAAAAGTGGCTGTTATCCAGAAACAAATCCGGGACTGGCACTCCGGAGATAGAAAGAAGAAAATGTGTACCGCGAGAGCCGGGTGGTTGATGATGAGTTTCAGATTCCCGTTGTACAAAAAAAATATGACTCAAATAAGAACGGATCAACTTCTGGATATTCTGGAAGTGGACACCGAAGCCAGAACGATCAGGGTCGAGCCTATGGTGACGATGGGACAAATAACGAGGTTCCTGATTCCTCTAGGATTTACCCTCCCTATAGTACCAGAATTAGACGACTTGACTGTCGGCGGGATGATCAACGGGTGTGGTGTAGAGTCAAGTGGCAGAAAGTACGGATTGTTCCAGCACATCTGTATCTCTTACGAAGTCGTCACTGCCACAGGAGAGCTGATAGTTGCTTCGAAAGAAAAAACTAGTGATCACCAACCTTTATACTTCGGAATTCCCTGGTCTCACGGAACCTTGGGTTTCTTGGTTGCCGCTACCATAAGAATCATCCCTTGCAAGCCCTTCGTGAGATTGACCTATTATCCTTGCAATTCTCAGAAGAAGTTGTATGAACGTTTGGAGCAAGAATCGAACAAGAATGAGAACGAGTTTGTCGAGGGAATCCAATTGTCAAAGGACACTGGAGTCGTCATGACAGGATACTTTGCGGATGCTGTTCCTAGAAATGGAGTATTTAACTCCATAGGGAAGTGGCACAAGCCATGGTTTTTCAAGCATGTGGAATCTGTCCTCAAAAATAAAAAGGAAATCGTCGAATATATTCCTCTGAGGGACTACTATCACAGACACTCCAAAAGCATCTTCTGGGAACTTCAGGTGACTTTTTGGAATCTATTTTAACAAATAAATCTTTGTTTTATTCTTACATATTGGGAATCTTAAATTTTCTAGGATCTGATTCCCTTCGGAAACAACCCTGTTTTCCGATGGCTGCTCGGATGGGCCTGTCCTCCGAAGATCTCCCTTCTCAAGTTGACAACCCCAGGACCAGTGAGAAACATCTACAACCGTCACCATGTGCTCCAAGATATGCTGGTTCCTTTGAACAAAGTTTCCGAGGCTGTGAATCTCTTTGAAAAAGAAATCAGCATTTATCCGATTTGGCTGTGTCCTTTCAATTTGCCTTCATCTCCGGGAATGGTCCGACAGAGAACAGGAAAGAACATGCTCTACGTGGATATCGGAGTCTATGGAAATTGCACTTTGGAGAACTACGAACCGAGGGAAACGACGAGGAAATTGGAAGAATTTGTGAGAAAAGTTCAAGGGTACTTTTTTGTTAATCTAAATTTAGTGTGAAATTATTTTTAATTTTCGAAATATTTTTAAAATTTTTGATTTTGGTGATTAATCTGGTAATTTCTAGAGTTCAAATGCTGTATGCCGATACCTATATGACAAAGAGTGAATTTTGGGAGATGTTCGACAGCTCTCTCTACGACTGGCTGAGAACGAAGTATGGCTGCAAAGAAGCCTTCCCGGACGTCTACGACAAAATTTGCAAAAGTGCTCGTTATTGAGAACGAGATTTTTCACAAAATAGTATTTAAAATTACCCTTGTTTATTTCTATATAGTTAACTATTTATTTTCTATGTAGTTCAGGAAAAATAACCGGTAGATTTCGTCAGATTTCATCTAGCAGAAGAAGGATTGACCGTTGAATCTGAAAACGATTAATTGAACAAATAAAGCTAAATTTGAAAAACCTCGCGTTTCTTTGGCAACGGGATTTCTTTGAGACGAACCTGGACCAACTTTGCGAACAAAAAATCCTCGTCGTTTTTCCAGTCTTCTTGATTCCCGATTTTTTCCAAGTTCGAAAATCCTGGAAGAATCTGAAGAAAAGTTTTAAGTTTAACAAAAAAAGTGAACTTACATTAGAAAATTTAGGATTCATATGTGAAAGTTCCTCAGAATTTAAGTCCAGTTTTTCAGTAGGATTTATGTGTAAATTTTCTTCGGAACTTGTATTTAAATTATCTTCGGAATTGATATATAAATTGTTCCTCAAATCTATATTTAAATCTTCTCCGGAACTTCTTTCTGGAAAGGGGTTAGGGAAGTTTTGTATTTCTTTAACTTTCTTCGAAGAAATCAAAAACTTTTCGAACCACTTCATGTGAGGATAGTGAGGCCACTTGGGTATGTAGGAAAAGTTGTCTCTGACGGCGAATCTGTACTCTTTTTTGAACCGATCTCGGACTTGGATCCATCGTTTTTTCACTAACATTGCTGAAAGTAGATTTTTGGAAAAACAAATTTTATTTAAATCTCATGAGATGAGGAACTTACGTGTGGATCCTTCTCCGACCTCTTCAGCTACGGATTTCCATTCATCCAATCTGGAATCTGAATCCCCGGCCTGAGTAGCGTCGTAGAGAATTGGTCTAGCTTTGACAGCTTCGATTAATTTAATATTAAAACAAGCTTTTTGAACATTTATTCCTTCTTTTTTAATTTTTCTCGGAAACCTGAAAATTGGAAGAACGGCGTCTTTTGCTTGTTGAAGTTGGATGAACAAATCCCTGTGATACATCTTGAGATGGTGATTCAGGGATGTCGTGGACTGTTTTGGACCTCGGTTAAAAACAGCTCCACAAGAGTAGCACATGGCTGTGTTGTCGATTATCCTCTTTTGGAAGTACCTCCACCAGGATTTTTCTGGTTGAGATTCATCCAGAGGCATGGGAAAAACTTGGCTCGAAAGGACGGATTGAAGAACGTTGACTATGTCCATGGGATTAGGGGAATTCATCTGGTCTTTGAGGATTTCGTCAAGAAAGTTTTGGTTGACAGACATTTCAGTTCAAAAAGACGGCAATTGAGTACGTCGGCAGAGTGGTAGACTCGAGACACACCTGTCTGGAACTTTCAATTACGAGAGTTCTAGAGTTTTCTGAAAATTAAAGGAATTCGTCCCAGGACAATTTCGCAATTACAGTCGTTCGTAATTTTTACAGTAATAATTTCTCTCGAGAAACCTGTATGAAGATTTTAATTACAGAAGTCCTAGAATCTCCTACAAATTATATAAGTTCGTTTCAGAACAATTTCGCAAATACATTTGTAGTTTCCATACTAATGTGATTTTGAAACAAATATAAGAAATAGAGTTATAGTATTCTCTAGAAGTCATAGAAAGTAAATTCAGGACAATTTCGTAGTACGTGGAACATTTTGCCAATTTGGCGGAAAATTTGGAGTTTTAAAAACAACCGCTACAGTGAATGAGATTTCCTAGAATCTAACGAGAAATTAAAAACAAGATTTAAAGTAAAACATTCAGAAGGTTTCGAAATTCCGGAATTTGCTGAAAATTTCTAAAAAAAGATTTGGAGTAAAAAGATTCGGAAGTTTTTCGAAAACTCGCATTGAAAAGATTGTATAAAAATAATTATTTCTGATTTTCATAAATGTATGATTGGAAAGCCCGTTTACAAGACTAAGGATAAATCAAAGTCGTTTCCGGCCAGATTTTCTCGTCTTCGAAAAAGTGGGGATTAGGAGAAAAACGCCGGAACCGGAACTCTTCCTTTTCGAGTAGGAAATCCAGTCTTTCTTCTTTTCCACGTCAATTGAATCCAGAAACCGCAAAAACCATGTTATTTCGCTAATTCATATTTCATCGCTCCCATTTTTGCAAGAAAAACAATGATAATGACGAAAACGAAGGAAGTTCAAGGAATTCAAAGTTTGAAGATCTAAAGAACTTTTTGGCGAAATGTGGAATATATGGAAACCAATACGCATGGATTAAACTTTTTCTCTTTTACATCTTTAAAATTTGTTTTTAGTTTAAAACACTTTTTAAAGATTTCTATAAGCTTATTGCTTTGAGGTGATTTGAGATTTGAAAAATGCAACAATAGAGTCTTTGGCGAAATGCGGAACGGACGACAATTGACACATGAATGAAAAAATCCGTGCTCCTTGATTTCTTTTTGTTTTCTATTTTATCCATTTTTTATTCATATGACCCTTTTGGTTCCTTTCAAATTTCCTATAAACTTATTTGTCTAATGATCTTCTCTGTTATTGATAACGAAATTAACTTGTGTTTTTATTTTTTCTCCAAATTTTTTGATTTTTGATCATTGTCGTTTTTTTCCGATACTTATTTACTTTCATTCATAGTAATGATTTTGATTAAGAATCAACTGTTTTCAGAAGGAAAATAGTTGTGCATTTCCCAAATGTCCCGGACAAATCGTGGCGGAGGAAGTCGACGTGGCGGTCGATATGAGGTTTGTTTGCATTTTTATATTTCCTTTTCCATATTATATCCACTTTCCGTGTTATATCCGTCTTCTATATTGTCTCTAATTTCCACATTATATCCACCTGTATTGTCTCTACTTCCCATGTTATATCCTCCAATTCATGTGCTTTGTTATAGCATGGGATCAAGAACACATCAACGTCATCGGAGACGAGTTCTGCCAACATCAATCCTGTTGGAATGGGACCTGGTAAGTTTCTTCGTTTTTTTTTCAATATGGAATTTTGAATGAACATTTCAGTCAGAATCCTCCAATCTAACAAGACGAAAAGAGTTGAAGATGATGATGTGAGGTCTAATGTCTCTAATCCAGTCGGATCTCTCAAATCTCCTGTTCCCAGGATAGCTACCAGAGTTGATAGTAAGCCCAAAACCGAAAATGGTAAGTTTTTTATATAACAACTATTAAATTTGCTTCATTTTTATATAAAATTTTCGGGATTTCTTTATTTTCAGAAGAAAAATCAGCGACACCCGTTCCATCTCAGGGAATTCCGTCAATATCCTCCATGGGATACTCGATCCGGTTGTTTGAGGAATATCCCCATACAGTTTTCAACAGGGCTTTCTTGGATTATCTGATGTCTGGAGCTTCGGATTTTCACGTGGTCGGGATCGTCGGGGCTCAAGGAACAGGAAAGTCGACCTTCGCGAGTATGTTAGGAGGAAACGAACCGGGGGATATGTACGGGTGAGTCTTGTTTTTAGATAATTAAGTTTTCATATATTTTTATTCGTTATTTTTAGCGACTACATATTCCGTCCAAGTCCCAGGGAGTTTGTCGAGAAAGGAGCTTCTCAGACTCTTTCGATCAATGTCTACGTTTCGAAATCGAGATTAATAATTTTCGATTGCCAAGCCATAAATTCTGGTCATTTGCTGGAATATGGAATCAGAATTTCGAAAAGAGAATCCTCGAAACATCACATTGTTAAATCTGCCGACGAAGAATATGATTCTGATACTCAAAAATACCTTGTCTTTCTGATGGAAGTCTGCCATACAATAATTTTAGGAATAGATTGGTTTATGGATATCAATATAATCAGGGAGCTGATGAAATCTCAACTAATTTCACAACAAACGAGTCAGAAGAAAGTAAATTTAGTCGTTGCTCAAATGAGGGCGAGATCGGTGGACTTCAATCCGAAAAAAGTTTTCCAAAGATCGAAAATTTTAAGAGGAATCTTTGAAGAATCGAAGTTCGACATTCTTGGAGGACTTTCGATGAAAAATCTGGGATTCCCGATCTACGAAAAAGCGGATTCTGAAGTCAATTACCTCATCTTTGCAGAGATAAAGCCGAGGTTGAAAACCGAACCAGGTTTGTACATTAATATTAATGAGTTTATGTATATCAATATGCGTTGATTAATATTTATTTATTAAAATCAAATTCCAGGATTCAAGACCGACAATGACGATGTCTATGGAAGCTTCACAATTCCATTTAGTGAACTCATGGAAAAATTCAGAATCGCCCTCTTGAATCTTCCAAAGAAGAACTTCGAATCAAAAACGGGTATCTTGACAGAGAAGGAATGGTTCCAAGGAGTAGCCCAGCCGGCCTGGGAAAAGCTCCTCTTGATGGATTTGAACTTTCCCAGAAACCAATTGGGAAGAAATTGATTTTGGTGAATTTCCATTTCCCAGAAATTGGTTTGACGAATTCCAATTTCCTGGAAGTTAATGGATCTTGATCTTTTCCAGAAACCAATCAAGAAGAAATTGGTTTTGATGAATTTCAATCTTCTGGAAACTAATCAAGGAGATTTTATTTATGAATTTTTATTTCGAGAAGATTATTTGAAGAGTTCCATTGATTGATTTTAATCTTTGGAGGCTGGTCAATATAATATCTGCTGGTGGATTTTAATCTCGAGAAGCTATTTTGAGGAGCTCTTTGACTAATTTCTGCTTTCAAAAAAGAAAAGGATAGATGTTTATCGGAAATCCCGGTCTGTTTTATTCTTCTGGATAAAGATCTCGATTGTCTGTGTTGTGTTGGTGATTGACTCGTTTAAACGACGATTATATATTTGTTTCATATTGAGAGGAAATTTTGCAACAACATCCGTGGTTATCTTTGTTGTAGTGTTCGTCGGATTCTTAGAATATAAATTATTCTTTAAAGGAAACTTTAAAATAATCTTGACGAATACTAAAATAGAGAAAATCGAAGCGGTTTTGTTATAGAAGAAACCTCATATTTTGTGTTCTGAACCGTTAATTTTAAATTCTTGATCTTGATTTTATTTCTGTGATTTTTGAAATGCGGCATCAGCTATTATTCCTACTTGAAGAATTATTTCCTTTTCAGTCAAAGAAATGCAATAAGAAACGCACTAAATTTCCTATTCACCAGATGACATCGATGTACAGTAAACAATGTATTTTTACAATAAAAGTATTTATTGTTTGCTTAATATGGTACATTGCGAGTTCTGCTCAATCCATAGTCAACAAGCTGACTTTACAGGTTCGAATTTTATTTTTTATGTTAATGTAATTATTATTTTTTCAGAGTTATCCATATCCGTTGACTATGACACTTTCTAGTTTGGTGAACAATGCTATTTATACTATTCCATTGGCAAGAATTCTGAATGTCAAATTTCAAACTGTTTCTACGCAATATCTGACTTGGGTTATTTTGCCTATTGCCTTCGGAAAATCATTGTCTCTTGCAAGTGGATTTTTTGGATTATGGAAAGTTCCGGTGTCTTATGCTCAAACAGGTAATTATTTTTAGGAAGTTTATTTCTGATTAAAAAAAACATTTCAGTGAAAGCGACATTGCCGATTTTTACAGTATTCACCTCTAGATTTTTATTACATGAAAGACAATCAAAGAAAGTTTATTTATCTCTGCTCCCGATCGTCGTGGGAGTCGTCACTGCTTCTTTGACAGAAATAAGTTTCAATTTGGCAGGCTTATTGGCTTCTTTATTTTCGACTTTCATCAACTCTTGCATCAATGTTTCACTCAAAAAAGTTTTCGACGATACAGGAATGCATCCAATTTCACTTTTAAGTCTGACATCCCAACTGGCAACAGTTATCCTTTTCCCTCTTTGGTTTTTCCAGGATGGGATAACTATTGCTTCAGGATATCTTTCTGAAACTGACGAAAATCTTCCAGATATGTATTTCGTCTTCTTATTATTTACTTCTGGATTATGTTCTTTCTTCCAAAACCTTTGCTCATTTGTGTTAATCCACCAACTAACAACTTTATCTTTCGCCGTTTCTAATGCAGCTAAGAGAATTGCTATAATTGCTCTAAGTTTATTTATTTTCAAAAATCCCGTTACTCTCTTAAACTGCCTTGGAATGATGATGGCTATCGTTGGGATGTTCATCTACAACAGGGTAAAACACCCGACTAAAGGTGGACTTCACAGAGACGAAGACAAACCTATGTTGATCAAGAGAGATCCCCATAGATTAGGATTCACGCACTTTACGAATTCTGACAGCGATGTGAGATTGATTTCACTAGCACAGAATGCCTGAGATATTTTTAATTGTGATTTTTAAATGCGGGTTAATGGTTCTAGTGTATTATCCTTTATTCTGGATAAAGTAATTCAATACTTTTTACTGTTCAAATTTAAATGAGATAAGATAAGTACTTACACACGGGCCTCAAAATTGATTTCACAAGGAGAAGAGACCATTAGAGCTTATCCATAAAAACCGAAAACACGTAAGAAATTGCATCGATCATGAAGTAGCCCACTGTTCGAGTTCAGCCATATCGTCGTCTTCCTTCTTTTTAGATGGCAGTTGAGCTGTAGGGATTTCAGGCAACCTTGTGGGTAGTTTATCAGCGGGAGCGGGACCAACATTGACCAGTTTTTCATTAATTGTTTCTTCTTCAAGCTCCTCCAATTCTCTAAGCAAATCACTTTCATCAACATCGTTACCAAATCCAACGGGGTTGGAGATGGCTTCTGCAATTTCGTTGGCGACATCTTGTTGTTCAGCAATATCTTCCATCAGGTTGTGGACTTGGTCAACGTCCATATCTTTGTGAGCGGTTTTCATTGCCTTCGCTGCTGCTCCCATGACGGTCAAGATTTCGGCATTGGTGGCGGCATTCTCGAGCGATACACGTTGGAATTCGATTGTCTGCAGGACTCCATCGAGGTGTTGCTGCTGTTTTTCGAGGGCTTTCTTCTTTTTCAATGCTTGAAGAGCAACACGTCTGTTTGATGATGCATTCGCACGAGCAGTATCTGTCTCCTAGAAGAAAATGCATATAAACATTACGAATTAAGCTCTAAAAAAGCTTACGGCTTTAATCTTCTTCTCAACGAATTCCTGTTTCTTGAGAAGCATCTCCTCGGTTTCCCGAAGCTTGGAGATGGCTTCCTGAGGGTTAGGCGCTGCGGCCTCCTTCTTGCCTCCGAAAATTCGCCCAAGCATTGTGTTGGCACGGGGATCGGTAAACTGCTGAAAATGGAAGTTTGGAATTACAAGCCGAAAAAATTGGGTTTCGAAATTACAAATAGCAATCAATAAAATGAGCGTCACGGACAAATCCAGCACGACTGAGCAAAATACGGAAAATATGAGTGACAAATCGATGGAATAGCTACGGGGTGTGGGAACCGTTATCATTAAGTGGTGAAACCGATGATTCATCCAAAGATTTCTCTAAAATACTGCTCGTGACGTCAGATAACGGCACTATTTCGAAATACCAGAACTTACGCACAGAAGGTCGAAGAAATCTCTACAGTGTAGAGGGAAAATCAATGATAAGGAGCCAAGCAAAAAACGGAAAAATTGAATGAGACAGCACAACAAGCAAAAAATCATTCGCGATTTATTTCACGTGAGCCGAAGAAAAACACTTTTTTTGAAATTGTTTGGCGTTGCTTTACATCGATAAAATCATAAAAGGTGTATCATCGTGGATTTATGAAAATAAAAATAAAATTCTAGAAATTAAGCAGAATATGGAGGACAACCGGGAGTAAATCAGAAAAACACGAGGTTCGGGCTGTTCGTCTCGGTCTGTTTGTCCTGATGCCGGTGGTCTCGCAACGATTTTCTTGCGAAGTCGTATGGCCCAAGCGAAAGTCGAAAAATAAGAGTGAAAAAACTAGTTACATTAAACATTGCCCCGAGCAGCCTACTCATGTGATTTTTCTGTATGCTTATCGATAACTGCGCGATCATTTCCCTACTATGTTGTAATTCATGGGATTTCCCGTGTGAATATCAATAATGATTCGGTTTCCCTAATTTTATTTCGTCATTTTTGTTATTTTTTTGTGATTATCGACAATTTTCCGATTTTTCTCCTGCTATTTCATCGTTCTTCTGATTTTTTTCGTGATTACCGACAGTCATGCGATTGTCTGCTTCTTGTGGCGTAATTTATGGGGTTTTTTCTGCAACCATCAGTGATTCCGCGGCTGCGTTATCGCGTTGTAATATTACTGTAAAGATGAGACTCCCGCTTTAGGTATCTCAAAACTTGCTGAAGATAGCGTGCGATGAACGCCGAGAAGATCAAGAAGCTTCAACAAGCAGCGGAGCAAGTCCGTACCGGTGGAAAGGTGTGTTTTGCCCTGATTATCGGAAATTGATATATGGACTTGTTTGTAGGGAACTGCCCGTAGAAAGAAGAAGGTCGTGCACAAGACTGCCGCGAGCGATGACAAGAAGCTCCAGAGCAATCTGAAGAAGATGTCAGTCACCAATATTCCAGGGATCGAGGAGGTCAACATGATCAAGGACGACGGAACGGTCATCCACTTTAACGCACCGAAGGTCCAAGCTTCCGTGCCCGCCAACACCTTCTCCGTCACCGGTACCGCTGAGAACAAGCGTAAGTCGATCTCCCCGAGATAGGTCTGACCGTCCGTTTTCAGAGATAACCGAAATGCTTCCGGGTATCCTGAATCAGCTTGGCCCTGAGTCGTTGACCCACCTGAAGAAGCTGGCCAATAACGTCACCACCCAATTCAAGCCTGGAGATGACGCCGATATTCCAGATCTCGTTGGAGACTTTGAAGAAGCCCCAGCTGCTGAAAGTGAGAATGCCGCCACTGCATAGATGTGCCTAAGCTCATTCATTGTTCTCCGTTGTTTTTGTGAAATCAAGAATGTTTGTTACAATATTTGTCGATAAGATTTGTATTGTAAAGCAATATAGATGTTGTTGGCATCTGTAAATATCTTGGTTTCTTTATGATCTACTTGTTTTTGTTGAATGGTAATATGGTTTTAGAAATGAATCATTTATAAAGCCTTGGAGTAGGAAATCATGACGGATAAAATGTCGGCTTCTGTTTCGGCCGATGCGGCAATTTCCAAAGATCAGCTTCTTTCGCTGAAGGTGATGAGGATGTCAAGACCGGCGTTCAACGAGCCCGTTTGTATGGGGATAGACCCAGCGGATCCGTTTTCGAAGGGGATTGAGAAGGCGATGATAGGAGTCAATGGTTGTGAGTCGATGGAGCTTCCTCTTGGATATTATCTGATGGCTCCACAATCTATTGAGTAAGTTTCTATAGCAGAAAGTGGAAAAAATTGATTTTGGATATTTTGGGATTTTGTAGGAGAGGGATTATCACATGTGGATTTGAAATAACATGATTAAATGTTTCAGTAACATATACCTTGGAGAGACTTTCACTTTTTACGTCGTTGTCCTGAACGAAAGTGACCAAATCTGCACTGATGTCGCGATAAAAGCAGATCTACAAACGCAGACTCAAAGAATTAATCTGCAACCGAAGCTTGGGGATTCTAATGTTGAATTGGCTCCAGGAAAAAGTTTTGGGCAGATGGTTACTCATGAAATTAAAGAAACAGGGCAACATATGTGAGTTTTTATATGGATATCAGTCTAATTTATATACATGTATCTTTTTAGTCTTGTTTGTGCCGTAAATTACCGGACTCCTGATGGAGAGAAAATGTACTTCCGTAAATTCTTCAAGTTTCCAGTGAATAAGCCGATAGATGTCAGAACGAAATTCTACAATGCGGAAGATAACTTGAATAATGATGTGTACTTGGAGGCTCAGATTCAGAACTTGTGTACTTCCGCAATTGTTTTGGAGAAGGTGGTGATGGAACCGTCGGAAGGATACTCATGCAAGGAAATTAAGCCATCTATGATGGGTGAAGAAGAATCTGGAAATGTTTACTTGTACCCAAAGGCTGTTCGACAATACTTGTTTTGTCTGTCGCCAGTTATTTTCGATAGTTCTTTAACTAACTACAGAGGAGTGTCGTCGATAGGGAAGCTGGACATGGTTTGGAGATCTGGTATGGGAGAAAGAGGCAGACTTCAGACGAGTTCGCTTCAAAGAATGGCCCCCGGGTATGGGGATCTGAGATGCTCGATAGAACAAATCCCAGGGGTTATTAAAATACTGCAACCTTTTGTGGTTATTTGTAGACTCCATAATTGCTGGTATGTTTGTTTTATCTTTGAGTCTATTTGAGATTTTCGTTACAGCGAAAGATCACTGGACCTGGTGCTTTCTTTTGATGGATTTTTCCAAGCAGGTGTCGTGATTTGCACCACTAGTGGACAACACTTGGGACAAGTTGCACCGGGTAAATCGGTACAATTTAATTTGACTTTATTTGCGACGACGACGGGGATGCATAGTATTTCTGGAATTCGGGTTATGGATACTTTTTTGAGGAGGACGTATGAACTTGATGAAGTTGCACAATTTTTTGTGAAGGATAATTTATGAAGTTCTTGTGAAACTAATTTATTTTTTTGTGGAAATAATGTATAAATTACTGTGGGAAATAAATTCGGATTTTTTTACTAATTCTATGAAAAGCGATTTTGGAATTTTTGTGAAAGTCATTTCGAAATTGTTAGATAATTTTGGTACTTTGTTCGAAATTTGAAACTTTTTTCAAAATAATTTCCAAAATATTAATCAGTCATTAAAGATCACGACAAATCGTTTCCGGAAAATGGTCGAAAATAAAATTTCCGTCAAAGGAAGTGAGTGGGCATATTTAGAGTTTATTTCCTGATAGTACGAATATCTATCAGTTGCTTATGCTTATCAAATTGTCGGAGGTTGATTTTCGAGGTGTTTACATTTAAAAAAAAAGAAAAGTATATAAACTGCAAATAATTTTAATTTTTATCGAAGGAAAAGTCCTTTGAACAGATGAAGTTTCTGGAAATCGCTATTTTTCTTATTTTTCTCTTTTTTGCTGTAAACCCTGAAATTATTGAAGGAAGTCTTGGGGAACCCAGTTTTCTGTCTTTTTTGAGTACTTTCACATCGAGAATTTTTCTCCCGAAAAAAAGTTGGTACGATAAAACCTTCAAACTCCCTACGAAGAAGTTGAAACATAGACTGGATACCCCGAAAAAAGATTCCTACCATATTGATACCACTGAAGAAGAATACGAAAGAAAACAACCTGAAGGAAATTTCGAAGGAGAAAAATTCCATTGGTGGAATATGAATGGAAACAATCGACATCCGAAAGACTTCCGTCACAAGGTCCTACAGTATCCCGTGCCTAAACACGACAAGACGAGAAGAAGACCTTCCGTGAAATACGGTGTACCATGCAATGACGGATATCTCGAAGTAAGGCAGGCAGTCTTTGATTTAGATTTCAAATTATTCATTGTTTTTTTAGGAATTCAAGAAATGTTTCGTCGAATACCTGGATAATTTCGATATTGTCACAACTCAAAATAAAATTCCTTCAATCATTGAGATTACCGACAAAATCTCGAAAATCGACGACTACGAAGAAAACAAAATTTCCTACAATGATTTCCAAATTTGTTTCAAAAATGTTCCGGATACCTGCTTTGAATCCAAAAATTCCAAAAAAATAATTTTGAATCCAGAAGAGTCGGATATTTTCTCCGCATTTTTCACTTCTATTGATTTTGTTTTCAAGAAAGAAAAAAACGAAGTAATTCTAAGCTGCTTTTTGGAAAATTTGGTATCTCTGCCTTCCATTGACGAAACAGATGAAGAAGAAGAAAAGATCTCGAAATGCAGAGAAGGCATTTTGGAAATTCAGAGAGTTAAACATAAGTTCAGAGAGAACTGTCTCGATTTGGATACTGTAGATGAAGGACTCGAAGAAAATTCTGGTACTATAAAAAGAAAAGTTAAACACAATTCGGATACTGTAGAAAGAGACATCGAAAAATGGTTCATCCCCTTCATCAAGAGACATTCAATCGGAGAATTTTGCCCTAGATTGATGTTGGAAAGAAAAGTTTTTCCTTTTTAATTTCCTCAGAAACCACGGTAGCAATTCTTCACCGATAATTTTTTCAACTGTCCGACTTCAGGATGCATATTGCTCATCATCACTTCGCTTTCTCAACTTCAAAACAGTAACCTTATAATCATCGTTTTTTCTTCGACTTTTGACCACAGTAATACTCATAATGAAAAACATAAAAATATAATTATTTTTTATGTTTTCTCAACACTGATTTTTATAACTCTCTGGAATGTTCTAATTACATGAATGTACATATTATAAATGAGCATAGTTATGAAACTGTTTCAACACAAATTCTTAGAATTCTCCCAGGCAAAGAACACAAATTTTTTCGTTGTGAGTCGTTTTTAATTATCATGATAATTACGAGTCTTATTTCTCTGAAATTATTTCATGACGATTTTTAATTTGCAAAAAATGCAGATTTTTTCATTAACTCTTTCTTAATTACATTATTACGATAATCCAATGCTTTTTTGCGAAATTATCCCACGAGAATGCCGAGAATGGCGAGAATTTGTACAGTTAAAATAGGATTTATTACAGAAAATATAATCAAAATAAAGGTTTATCCTAGAATATTCAGACAGAATCCTCTCTTCTGAGGGCATCAAAGGACTCGTAGGTGCTCGACCGACGAGACGAGATCAGAGATCCTATCCTTCTCATAAAGTCGCTTTGGTCGCTTACGGTAGAAAATGTATCTTCGTCTCCCAAAATCCATGGCTCTAGATCCTCCAGCTTTGAGTTTTTCGACATCATGAATTCCCCCAACATCAGGAAAAGCAAATATCTGCAAATTTATATTTTAAAAGTTGAGAAGTTTTAAATTTAATTTATTTGAAAGAAATTAAACCCACTCGAAACGTCTGAATCCAGAGACTTCAGCCATCATGGATAAATACGCCAATCCTCTTTTTCCTATAGCTTCCAAAAATTCTTCTGCATTTTCCAATGACAAATTCCTTTCTTCCGTCAAAAATTCTTTTATTTGTTTTTTCAACAAAAAATAAAAATTTTGGATTTTGAAAATCATGAAGAAATCAAGAACGGAAATTCCCAAAAACAAAAACCCTTGAGTCCAGAAAAGAAATGAAAAAATTTTCCCGATGGTTTCGAAATTGGAAAAAGAAAAATTACCGAAAATAAAACAATTACTAAAAAACAATATACTCCATTGGATTACTGTAACGAAAAAAATCGGGAAAATATGGGAAAATTCCGATCTTTCAAAATTTTCTTCATTTTTTCGGAAAAGCCAATGTTTTGACGTCAAAACTGAAAAAAATAATTCAATACAAATTTGAAACTGGAAATATTACTTTTGCCGTAGTTTGGATTTTCGTTCCAAGATCCGCTGATCATCTGGAAGGGTATCTTGGGGTACTTGGAAAAAACGTCTTCGCAAAGTTCCTGGAAGTCGCCATCTTTGTCTGGAATTTTATTTGTATTAACTTAAATAAATTTTCCAAATCTAGAAAGTTGCTTCGAGAATCTCCAATTTTCCATTTGAGACCGGATGTTTTGTAATTTTATGCTCGTTTAATTTTCCAAAGTTTCGAAATTTAGAAACATTTTTAAAAAATTTCTCAACACAAATTCCCATAATTTTCCATTTAATACCTGTAATTGCAAAATGTGATTGTTACCACAAAATTCCAAAGGTATGTCATTATAAAGTAGAAAGATATAGTTCTCTTTAATTTTTCTCGAACGTTGTAAACAAGGAAATTCTTCGAAAATGACTTTTTTTCATCGAATATAAAATGACTAATTTTTTTCAAACTCTCAAATTTGTTTCTAAACTGTGAAAAATTAATCGGTTTTCGACTTTGCCTTCTAAAAAAATTCTTAATTACAGTGACTAATATAGGAAGAAATAAATACTTTTTAAATTAATTCTTTATGTTTTTAATTTAAATTTTAAATTCCTTTTATTTCCTTTTAATTAATTTTTGTTTTTATCTTTTAAATTATTCATTCCTTGTTTAAAGTATGTTTTAAAAAATTTTTCTTCAAAAGATCTTTACTTTAAAAATTTGTTCCAAACTCACCTAATCTGATCCGGTGCTCCCAATGGGGTTCCCGGAACCACTCGAAAACACTAATCCAAATGAAAATCATCGAATAAACCTGAAAAATAATTAAAAATTAACTAAATACAATGATTTTGTAGTATGACTCTACAATTTTCATCCCTAATAAAACAGTCTCGGCACGAAAATAATGACATTGATATTTCCGCTACCTTGAATTTTTAATTGAAGTTGGTCCTGATATGAAAATGAGGATGACTTTGTTGTTATTTTCCACATTCTGAGAATTAGTAAAAAAATATCTCGCAACGAAAATGACGATAATTTTATTTTCTTGTTTATCCTCAGAATTAGTAAAAGAATCTTACCGCGAAAATGATGATGATCTCCACTAGAGGTCTCGTTATCCTGAATTCTGTTGTGTTCTGGATAATCTGGCATTTCGAGTCCAAATTGAAGGACATGACATCAAAACTCATCCTGTAGCCTCCAAGAATCACATCCAGAACGAAAATACAGAATCCAATTAAGTATATTGTGAAGACGAAGAAAAATGAATATTCGAGGATCTAAAGAAGATATTGTAGTACTTAAAAAGGGTAGTTCAGGATTCAAAAACAAAACTTACAGTAGCCTCGTGACGTGGATTCGGTTTTCTCATCTTTTTAAATAAATCTTGAAGGAAAAACTTCCGAAAAAGTGGGAAAAATAGTGTAGGGTCGGGGTCAGGCCCCCGGGGCACTTTAGGTTCCGATTGGAATTG
Organism: Halicephalobus sp. NKZ332; assembly: GCA_009761265.1. Lineage (NCBI taxonomy): Eukaryota > Metazoa > Nematoda > Chromadorea > Rhabditida > Panagrolaimidae > Halicephalobus > Halicephalobus sp. NKZ332. The sequence goes on from VOSG01000198.1 coordinate 28,796, forward strand.
ATTTTTTTTGTTCATCTTTGTCCACTTGTTTTTTAGATTCGCCAATTTAAAAACCGAAAGTTGACCGTTTTGACTGTGAATAAGATGATTGTTTTTGAAAGATGGGAGTTTGATTGAAGTTGTTGGACAAAGTTGAAGAAAAATGACATATTGTGTGCAATCGAGTTTTTAATTAAATAATTTAGACACTGGAGAGAATGTGATATCAAGTTTTATACTTTCCCGTCTGAAAAATCCAGGAAATTCTCGCCATGATGATTTTTCAAAAGTTTGTAGCAAACATTTCCTTTTTCACAATGGTGGGGTGATTATTTCAAATTCATTCCGCATCAAACATAAAAATACATTGGATTGGTTCTTTATATGTTCAATGAACGTGCGAATTTAGTTTTTATTATGAATTTGATATTTATACCTTTCCCCCCGACGGAATTACACTGGATAGAATGTAACTACAACGAAATGTCACCGTCATATGCCCGAAACCCAGTGTGTTTTCTTTCAACTCTTATTTCACTGGGGATCTCTCTAACATGTCTATCTCATGACAATACGGTTTTGAAACAAACATAAAGGACAATCATAACTTCAATATATGAAAAAGTCACTTTTTAAAATTAGTTTTCGTCAGGAGCAAGTGGATCTACAGTAGTTTTCAGGGAAATCCGCGACGAGAACTTTTTCATTATCTGTTGGACCGATTTTCGTCCCGAATTCCAAGTCTGGATGAATTTTTCATCTCCGAGAAATTTTGCGATTAGCATTCTTTTCAATCTTTAGATTGATTTTTGTACTAAAGTCCTACTCTGAGCTCAGGTGAAATTATTTTCGTTTTCAGAGGATTCCGTGTTGGAACCTTTCTTTACTAATTTATTAAATTGGTTTTGAGGTCAAATTGCACCCACTCTTGGATACTGTTAAATTCACTGTAGTTTTGGAGAAATCTCGTCGCGAGAATTACCTTCGTTCATTTTTCAAATTGATTTTAACTATAAATTCCATTCTCTTGCATGTCAACGAATTCTTCATGATTTCCAAGGAGTTTCCTGTCGAAAAATCCTCACATCCGTTGATTTTTGGCCCCAATTTTATTCGTTCCGATTTGCAAGAATTTCGTGACGAGAGGTAATTTCGTGTTCTATCACAAATGTATTCTGATTGAATTTTAAATATGCAAACTTAGTTTTATCATGAATTTTTATTTATATTCATTTTCTTTCTCTTTTGATGGCGTGATGCCAGATGAAACGTGACACGACAGGATGGCACAGAGAGGTGCGGCAGACAGGTGACTTCTGGATCCTTTTGTCCATTTAATCTGATTACAGAATGTGGAAAATATAAAAAAAGAATGAATAATCGAGAACTAATCTTTTCTGAAAATAACAAACATAAAAGTAGTAGTATCAGAATATAAACACAATACTGTACGTTTTTAATTTCCGCAATATTGAAATATTTATGAAAAACATTGTTTTGTATTTTTGTGCTTTAATTAAAAGTTGGTAACAACCTGTGTAAATATTTAATGCCTGTCATTTCTCTTTTAAATTAAAAAGAAATTCTTGGAATAAGAATGTTTAAAAGCAAAGTATTTAGTAGTTTGTTGTTTATTAAATTCGAAAATTCATTTCGTAAATTACGTAGGATTTGACGAATTAATGTTAATCACTATTTATCCAATTTCGAAATTTATCGTTTTTGATTACGAAAAATTCAATTGATGACTCTCATTATTTACCGAACTTCAAAAATTCATTTCGTAGATTACGAGAGATTTGAGGAATTAATATTAATCACTATTTATCCAATTTCGAAATTTTTGATCATGAGAAATATTAGTTGATAACTTTCAGTATTCGTCAAATTTCGAGATTCACGGCTTTTAATCTTTGGAAAGCCTAAATATCCGATGGTTTTCATTATTTATTAAATTTTAAAATTCATTCCTTAGATTACGAAAGATTTAAGGATTTAAAAATAATTATGAAAAATTTATCGTTTTTTTAATCTTTCAAAAGCTTAAATATCTGATGACTCTTATTATTTTTCAGAATGAAGATTAGAAAATATATAATAATCTAAAATTTCGTTAAAATTTTTAATCATTGTCGTTATTTTTTAAACTTCATTATTTTCTAAAGAGTAAAGAACTAATCGTTAAAAAATTTATTTTAAAAATATTTTTTTAATTTTCGAAAAACTCAGATTTTGAATGATTCACATTACTTTTTAGAATTTCAAAAACCTTTTTTTTGGATTACGAAAAAAATGTTTCATGATTATCATTCTTTCTCTAAAGTTCAAAAAACACCGCTTCCTGGATTTCATAAGTTTGAGAAATTCGATGATTTTTTACTTTAAGAATCCCTTAGTTTTAAAGAGTTAGAAAATAAAAGTTTCTTGAAAGTTCAGAAGTATGTAATTCCTATAAATTGCGGAAATGTTTGGTAATTATTTTCTTTAAATTTTGAAAATTATTTTTTCAAACTTCGAAACATTGAAGAATTTAAAGCATACTATTCTTCCCTTAAAGTTCAAAAAACATTGCTTCCTGGATTTTGAAACTTTAGAGAAATTGTCGAATTGTCTAGTTCAGTATATTTTGAAATAAAAGTTTCAAAATGCTTGAATGAAAGTTTTCTGAATAGGAAAAGTAAAAACGGTCAATGTGATGAATCACGGACTAATGGTCATTTGCCTCGTGTTTTGACTCCAGGGGTTTCTGAATTCACCACGTGTATTTGCTAATTCGTTAATTTGCGCAAGTCCCTATTACTCATTTTCGAAAAGACCGTAACCCGCTTTTTTCTGAAAAACACGAGGCTTCATTTTGAACTCTACTATTTGAAGTCTCGTGACGGATGTTTTCTGGGATCTATACGGTCTAGACAAATGTATTAATCACAAGATTTTTGAAATTGGAAATTTCGAATTTCGTCATTGTAGATTAAAGCCCAGAGGCGGTATTCAAAGGAGGAATTGAACTCTTGGTTCCTCTTAGAGATCTTCATATTTAGTTTCGTTGAGATTTTAGGTAGTGTATTTTAATTTTAAAAATTTTGTTCAATCCCTGTAGGTTCTAAAGCAGTGAATTTTGTTAATTTTATTTTTCACTTCGATATAATGAATTTTTAGGAATTTCGAAATAACAAATTTGTTTTTAAAAGGTTTATTTTTTTGAATTCAGAAATAATAAAGTTAATCATAAAAAATTATTTGTATTTTTTAATTTTCGTAGAAAACTTCTCGGGTTAGAATTGTAGTGTATTGTTTGTAGGTGGGATATTTGTAGTTTCCCACGAAAAATAAATATCAATTTTAACTTACTTCAGGAAATAAATATCAACTTTAACTCATTCCAGAAAATACCAATATCTATTTAAAGATTTTTGAGTTTTACATTTTTTGAATTCAAATTTGAAAAAAAAAATATAAAAATTAATGAAAATACAATTTTAAAATGAAAACAGAGAAAGAAACTTGTCTAGGTGGTCTCGAGTGGAAAATATTTCTCAAGAATTCAAAAACACCCACCCTGGCAAACAGCAAACGAATGTCAATTTTCTTTTTGCTAAATACGAGAAGACAGAAATCTTACTAAAAATATCACTTATCTTGAATCAGCTTTGCAAAGTATTTTAAAAAATCCTAAATTCCTAAAATCAATGATCCCCACCTTTAATCTTAGCTATGATTTTAATCCCCAGCTTCACCCCCGACTCCTATCTCTAAGTCCTTGACCATCTGACGCCTGTGGAAAAAAGTTGAATTAAGCTTTGCAAGCGCCGGAACCTTCTAAGAGATCCATATCAAACCACAATCTTTTAAAGAAATCCATGCTAGACCGAAGCGGAACTTTTCAGAAAGATCCATATCGGACCACCATCTTCTATAATAATCCATATCAGACCGGAACTTTGTGGAAAGATCCAGATCAGTTTCGATTGGAATTTTTCTTTAAACAGGAACCACGTGAAAAAAATTCCTTTCGAGACCGGATTAGGATTTTTGAGATCAAAATCCGAAAAAAATTCCAACCTGACTTGAAATTCATAATTGAGATCAACTCGAGATCTTGGGAAGGAGCCATCCAGATAGGATCGGATCGGAGCTCTCTGGAAATATCCAAGCCAAGCCGGAACTTTCTAGAGAGATTCATGCCGGACCGATTCTGTATCGCGGGGTAAATTCCAACCGGGACCGGATAAGAATATTTTAGAGAAATCTGAATTAAATTAGGTTTTTTAATTTCCAATTGAGACCAAAAAAAGTGTTTGAGGAAAATTTGGATTTCTCTAGAAGGTTCAAAGACTGACTTTATCAGTTAACAGGAAATCTTTTGGATTTTTATTTTCTAATTTTATTGTTTGTTAAAATTATTTTACTATTTTTAAAATCAAAATATTTTGCCATTGATGATTTTATAAAAATCATTCTTTTCGTACATATTATCGTTATTTTCCTGTTTCTTGATTTTGATGATAATATGATTTTTATAATAACACAGTTTGGTAGTAATGTAATTTTTATGTTATGTTATTACTACTTTGAAAGTACCTGTTATAACAACATTTCTTGGCGTGGTTGTTGTTTTGAAGTTGGGTTTTTAGGGATTAACTTATCCTAAAATCTTTCCACCTAATTTAGTTTCAAGGTTTTTACTTTTGTTGCTTTTAAGATTTTACTTTTTACCTTTTTACTTTTTCTATTTTTGAAATTTTTTACTTTGTCGAAATCAAATCCCTCGATTCTTAGATCGAATCCCTGGATGTTTTCAAACCACATGGACCAAAACATCCCAAATGCCAAAATTGTGACCTTTTTCTTCAATGAATTTTTTTATAAATTTGAATTTTTTTAATCTCGTCTGACGCCAGAGGCAATTTTCGCATCCGGGAAAAACGTGTTTCCGTTGAAATTTGAAATTTTCATTCATAATTTCTTTATAACCTGACCTTTTTAAAAGTTAAAGCTGGAAAGAGTTAAAAACTTAAAAGATTTATATTGAAAATAAGTTCCAAAATTCCGGAAATTCTTGTTGAGATTGTTTATTAAAAACTGCTTCAAAATTTTGATGACATGGTTTCGAAAAAAGTATTTCGGACGAAAAATTTGTGTGGGCACTGTCTAATAGAAATATTATTTTAAATTTTAATTACATGATTTTAATAAGCTATGTCAGAACCATTTCGTAAAGATAAGAGTTCTGAATTTTAATAGCATGTTTTCGAAATGAATATTGTGAGTCAAAAGGTTTCGAAAATTCTTGTCGGGACTATTTCGTAAAAATATTTTTTAATTTGTATAAAGTTACTTTTGAGAGAGTACTTTAAGAAATTTGTTTCAAGAGCATTTTGTAAAAATTTTTATTTTAAATTTTTTAGTAACATCATTATTTCCTTTAATTTAAAAAATGATGAAGTCGTTACTTTAACAAAGAAAGTCCCTATTTGGCAAGTTTTGAACCATCATCCCCTGAGACAAAATTGGTTCAAAAAAAACGACTGGCCGCGGTAGGCTCTTGAATTTTTGTCCAAAGAATAAAAATTTTTCTTAATGTACTGTAATCCATCAAAATCTCCGGAGAATTAGTTGCTCTTTTTTAATAAACAAGTTGGACTCTTATTTTTTTTATTTTTTTTAACCAAATTTGGATAGAAACAAAAAATTATGTTCTTACAGATGTAAATGAAAATTAAAAAATCATTTTTTAATATTAAATGTAGACATAAACAAACATCTCAAAAAACTTTAATCAAATTTAGATAAAAATAAAAATTTTTTTCAAATCCTTGCGTCAACGAAAGGTCAAAGGAGTTAATTTTGATTACCGGATCAGGATTATCTGAAAAAAATTCCGGACCAAGGAACAATTTTCATTTTTGGAATTTTTGTAGCTAATCTTTTTGACGCAGAAATAAAGTCTACAATTAAAGAATTTCTGAATTGCGTAGAAAATTCCCCTACAATTAATAATACAAACAAAATTAGTCATTTTCCTAAAAATTTCCTTATTTGTGATTTCTGAGTAAAAATTTAAAAACAGAAGGAATTTTCGCAATCTACCGTATACCTCCAGAACATTGTGGAAACATGGAAATATAGAATTTGTATTGTTGAGTCTCGACCGGAAATTTAAAAAATCCTCTCTTGATTTTTTTTACAAAATTGTGTCCTATATTTTTTGCTTTTTATGATAATATTAATTTCCTTTTGCGGAATATCGTTTCTGCAAAAGTTTTTTTAAAGCACGTGCCTGTGTATTTATTTTCAATAAAAATAAATCCGACGAGTCAAAGACTTCTTTCTTGGTCATTCCTTTTTTGGAAAAAAGAAAAGTAAAAAAACTGATAAGTAAAAATTGTAGAGAATCATACTGTAGATTTCTGAATGTTGATCTCGAGAAGAAAATCACTTTGATGTGACTCAGATCAGTCCAAATTACGTATTGAGATAAAAACTATCGAAAAAGTTACCGCAGATTTTGAGAGGAATTTGGCCTTGGTTCTGGCAGAGAAATTTTAATTTTTTTAAAATTTTGCAAATAATTCCCTTCATAAAAAAGATGGTTCCAATACAAAAATTTGTAAAATTGACCGGATGAGTCTCATTAATAGTTTCCACATTATTTGTTTTCAATCGGTTTGTGGTTTGCTCAATTGTATCTATTTTCAGAATTCATATTGACTCATTTTTACAAAAGAAGTTAATTAATTTTATTCCTAAATTTCATGCTTACAAAGAAATACAAAATTCGTAAATTGGAAATTAATCTAAAGAAAATAAAAAATAGTTTTAAAACTTTAATTAAAAAACGCAAAAATTAAGTCAAACAAAGAGAAGTTTTACCGTATTCTACGATAATCTCAATTTCTTGCTATTTTAATAAAAAAATTTTTGAGGATTTGGATTTGAAAAAGGTTAAATGTACGTTTTTGAAGCAAACAATATCTACGGTATATTCTTTTTATGGATTTTCATTAAAAATTATTCCTTTGAAGTTTTTTATTAAAAACTATTTTTTATGGATTTTTATTGGAATTTATTCTTTTTAAAGATCTTCATTAAATCTTTTTGGGTCTTCAAAATTAAAAATAGTTTCCCTTTATGAATTCTTATTAAAAAATAACTCTTTAGGAATTAATTTTAAAGTAATTATTTCAGAAAAAAATCTTGCAAAATTGTGTAACAAAAAAGTTACTCAAAAAGTTGACTTTTGAACGACTTTTTTGATGGACTTTGTTAAAACGTAGTTTTTGAAAACTTAAAAAGTAATCATTTTGCGAAAATCGTTTAAAAATAATTAATTTCGAGGAATTTTTGATGGAAAAGTTGTTGAGAAATTGATTTCTGAACCACTTGTAAAATTATCCAAGAATAATATTTAACAAATTCCCAGAGAAACATGTTTTTGAAAATTTACGTTCGAGAAATTCTTAATAAGTTAATTGTTAAAGTATTTTTCTGAAAGATTACTCAAGAAATTATTCAACGGGAAATTTGTTTTTAGTGTTTAACGAATTGACCTTTGGACGACTTGCATGGATAACGGTAATGCCAGGTAATGAGACCAAAAAAGTCGTTTTTTGCAGCTATTGTTTATCAATTGCACTTTCTTTTTCTGGATTTAATTCCGAGGTTTTCCGGTACAAAGAATATTCCAGAAAATCTCATTAATATTGTGGGCGTAAAACGAGCCTTTTAAAAATTTAATTAAAAATAAAAATTTTGAGAAATTAAATTTAATTAAAAAGATAGAAAATGAAAATAAACTAAATAATAAAAGTTGAGACGTTTTCGATGTTTAAGAACTACAGTATCTGGGTGAGTTTTATCCACACTTATTTCTGTATGAGCTACATCCGGTATCATGGTCATTTTCCGGATTTTTGGAATTTTCAGAATTTAATCACCTATTAACTGCAGTTGTTTTCAAAGAACTTCAAAAGAATTTTATCATCGAGTCTTAGAACGATAATCTGGTACCTTGACGTCACTTCCACGACCTTGGATTTCCTGATCCCTGGATTTTCTGTGATTAAAAATCCTTCGGAACTTCTGTTTTTTTAGGAAAAATATTCTGGGAATTTCCCGAAATTTAGAGAATTTGGAGAAACTCCTAGAGTTTTTGGAAATCTGAAAGATTTTGGAGCTTTTTTTCGAGAAAATTTTGCAAAAAATAAATCTTTGCTATTTTATAATACTACGATTAACTAGTAAAAATAATTTCCAAAAGTCTCCTAGATAAGTAATTATCGAAAAACCGAAGTATGGTGGTCTTGCACCTCGGAAAATCCAGGATAAGCCGAATAATAAAAGGGCTTAGGGAAATTTTTAGAGTAAGAAACGCCTCTGCAAAGCGTCCATTACCGGATATTCTTTAATAGTATATCTTCTACGACAGAAAATCAGATTTTAGGTTTTTTATAGTAAATCTTTAATAATAGAAAAAATGGTTTTCGATGTCTATATTAAATTTTTAATGATAAACAAGCTCTGGTTTCGGATTAATGAAATAGATTAATTTCTTCATTAGTCTTGGACATTTTGATCGGATTTGATTATTATTTGTTTTGTCTAGAATATATCGGTTGTGCAATAATTCTAACAAATGCAGTAATCTCCACGAAGATCAAGTTCGTTTGGAAAATCCCAAGGATCTTGTCGAGACAAATTTCTAAGTTTTGTTATGGGAATTTACATTTTAAATAATTTTTACTTCGATGATTTTGCTCAAAGCGCTTTAATATTTCTTAAATTGTTTTAGAAATTTAATTTACTCCTATTTCTTCGTATTGTCAAAACAATTTTAAATTAAATCTTTCCTTAACACCGGTTTAGAATTTAAATTAACTTTATCTCTTAATATTATTAAAAATTAATTTCTATAAACTACCTTGCTCCCTTATTTCTCGCCAGGATTAAATTTATAATTATGAAAGTTATGTGTACAAATCTCGACCAGATGAATGCTCTTGGGAGAAAAGTTTTTTTCGAACGGATTTGATGGGGGAGATAATCTCGGCTGCAATTCTCGGTTTTTGTGATTCCCTTCTTTTAATCTCAAAGAACCAAAAGATGACTCATCTGGGTTTAGAATAAAACAACATTTACAAAATTTATACTTTTGTTTTCGAAATATTTCATAATTACTCAAAAAAAGTAGAAAAATATTTTTACAAAACCACGTTGTACATTTTAAAGCAGATATTTCGTAATTTCTAAGTTAAATTAATTAAGAATTTTTGAAAAAATACAGTAATCATGCTTTTTTACTACAAACAAGTTTCTAATGGCGAAGAAGGAAATTACAAGATCATTGGACTGCATGTTTTAAAAATTGTTGTCATTTATCGTACTTTAGTCTCTGTACGAATGCACTGTTAGAGTTTTTCCAGAAGGTTATAATTTCAATTTTTGCGAAATTGTAATTTTGATTTCAATTTTTGAGAGGTTATAATTTTGATTTCTAGCAAATTAATATCTAGTTTCAATTTTTTGGAAATTTACAATTTTGATTTATGGGAAATTAAGGTTTCGAGTACATTTGTTCTCGGAGTGAAATTGCAGAAATGTTAGATACAGAGTACATTTTCAGACATTAGATAGAGTTGAATTTACTTGATTAAATTTGAGTTGAACTCTCGAAGCTCAGATGATATGGAAATGTAGGATTATCTAAGACAGATGATTGGACATTATGATGATGACACATGACAATTTTCGCTTTTGATAACAAGGGAATCTGAATCCTCTGTCCCCTACATTCGCATTCCATCGAGCTTCGAATACCTTAGTTGTGAAAGTTTACATCCTTTAAGTACAATTCAGAACCTCTTAATTGTCGTAATTTGGATTTCTTTATTAAATCTCGACTCGCGTGATTACAGAATAAATAACTAAATATTTTCCGATGATATCAAATATGTTCTTTCCTCATTGTACTTTCAAGTCTAGCTATCATAAATAATCAGACAGTTTCTAGGTGCATTTGTCTTACATCCTGATAATTAGACCACAACAGAAATTATACCCCTTATATTCTTTGCTCAATAAAATCAAACTTTGTCGTCTTTATTTGTGCTTTCATCCTCATTGTTATGCACAATGAAATAATGTATTGTGTGGTATAACTTAACTCCAATAACTGTAACTTAATTTAAAGCGACGTAACATGTGACGTACTTTTTGTACTCGACGATATTACATCTGCTTAATTTTCTTTGTAGACTCAATTAGTGTGTCCATAGATAACTAATCAGACCTTAGATCCGCTTATTAGAGGTATTGAAATGTGATTGAGGTTTATAAGTAGCAAATCCGGGAGATAACATGTGATATGCTTTCATGTCTGATAGTACTAGATTTATTCTTTCATCTCTCATCATTGGAGATAACCACTTGGATATGAAATCCATCTTTTAAGTACTTGAAATTGATATGAAGAAAACAAAATATATATTAAATTTCTCCAAGTTCAAAACACTAAATGTATTTCTTTTATTTTTTGTAAAATCATTTATTTTTATAGATAACAAACTAGACTTTATATGTGCTCATTTTAATACCCATACGTCATTAATTAAGACTATAATTAGTAGCAAGAAGCATTAAATTTTTTTCTGATAAAACTAGAATTGATCCTTTTTTTGTAATATTTGGTTCCGCCTTCGAATTAAGAAAATTTTTTTCTACCAAATACATAGTTCAGATGAAGTCTTAGAAGTTGCGGAGTGTATAAATGCAAAATAGACTATAGGAATCAGAAAATACATTAGCTCAAAAAGGATTCCAGAGACTGCAAACATGTGAGTCTAAATGAGATCCCAGAAACCATGAATCATGTAGAAGACTGAAGGACCTAATCTGTTACGACGATGGATGAACCAGGTCTTTTAGCTATTTATATCCTTGGGTCTTCAAGTTCTTGGATATCAGTTCGAAGGAGATCTTAGACAGTCTGTTAATCCACAGACTTACATCCTTGGAATTACTGTTATGACCTTTGGAAGGCTTTTGAGTACCAGTTTTTGAAAGCTAAAAATTGCATTTTTCTCTTTGATCCTTCTTCCTACGCGGATACAAAAAATTGAAGACTTTTCAAGTTAATTTATCTTTAAATTTTAATATTTAATCTCCCCATGCAAATCTTTTCATAATTGCTTTCTAAAGTCAAAGTGTTCAAAATAATTAAGAGAATCCTTGTTTCAAACAAAGACAACCTGACAAGAAAGGATGTTTGTTGGGTTGGCTTTGGATAATCTGACATGGTTTAACATGGCTTAACAATGTCTGACATGATCTAATATGACTTCATACAATCTTGATTGACCGTAATCCTACATATCTTTATCAGATCTCAAATGGAGTAGTACGACTTTTCTAACCTTTTTGACAGCTGATTACCTTAAACTAAAAGGCTTATTAGATACAGTAACTTGTAATTTCGTAAAAACCAAAGATTTATTACCTGTACTTTGAATTTTCCAAGTTCCCTAGAGAATCCCTAATTTATCTCGTATGTTGTCTGAATTGTTAACAGAATTTTAAATTTAAATTTTAGCTTTAAAAAATTTAATCTTGATAAATTTCTCGAAAGTGAAAAAAAACCTATTAATTTTTAAGTACCATTAGAATACTGTAATGTAAAGAAATTATTTGAGAAATTTATTTGGAAAATATCAAATGATATTTCCCTCGGGAAAAATCTTGTTAAATTCATATGGAATTTCTGCAAAGAACAACTTTTGATCTGATATTCTCTCGAGGCTCCCAGAGCTCAGATCAAACTTAAATTCCCGTATTTTTTTAACTTTGGTCTTGACGTTGAAGAAACGTCAACCACAATTTTTTCTGAAAAAAAGTACATCTTCCGTTCAAGACTACTAATACATTTTTTGGTTTCTTTAAAAATAAACAAATTTTTTATTCGGGATCATTCGGATACATTTTTTGCTTTAGAAAAAATTAATTTTCCGCTCAAGACCACTTGGATAAGTTTCTTACTTTAAAAAAAAATTAATTCTTTGTTTGAGACAAACTTAATAAGCTCTTATTTTTTAATTCAGTAAGAATAAAAAATTATGAACGAAACTTTTTTTTAGATATTCTCAAACGGAAACTGTGTCGTTTTTCTGAGATAATTCGACGTTGACGTTTCTCTTTTGACTGAAGCACCTGTCGAAAGATATTTAAATTACATGTCGATTAATACTCGTTAAACTTAAATCCTATTGAAAAATATTCAAATTAAAATTGGATTCATGTTTATTAAAGTTTGATTAAATTTAAAAAATACATTAATTTTCCAATTTCTGAAACCGCTTCAATTTCATTACAGACTTACATCATTTTTAAAAAATTTCAATATAAAATGACTAAAAGTGAGGGTAATTGAAAATCCGACATTTAATTTTAATTGTTTCTAAAACCGATAGCGTCATAGTTAATCGTTATCAAATTAAGTTATGATCTTGGGCTATTCAATACATCATAAAGCTCGGGGATTATGAGGTACTCAAGCCCCGGTACACAATGGCTCAATGTGATTATGTTAAAACTTTCGAAAACTATGCTAGTCATTTCAAGAAGCCATTAAAGAATTTCATAAGAAAGGTCTTTGAGGATTATTACGAAAAAAGCTTTAATTTTATTTAAAATTTTGTTTATTAAGTTTTTTTGTACTTTAAAATTTTTGTATTCTTAGAATCAGTACAAATTGAAGTAAACATCCATATTAAAAATAGCTTATAACAACTTAATTTTTTCAAAATTTATTTAAAACAACAAAATATGAAAATAATCATATTTGTTTTTTGTCAACTAAAAATACCTTTTATCAATTAAAAATTTTTTGCTTCTTTCATTAAGTTGTATCCTCATCTTCATATAAAAAGAAATATAATAATTTTTTGTAAAGCTATATTTCTATTTTTATATATTGAAACAACGTGAACTTTCCCCAAATTTTACTTCATAAAGCTATATTCCCATTCACACAGTCCTTTGACCTCAAAATTCCAATTTACGTAAATGCAATTACTTGCAAAACTACAACATACTCCCATCATTTCCTTCCTTTTCAAATAGAACATCGTATCCGAAAATATCCTGTTTCCAAAATCCAAGGTTTCTTTACGTAATATTTCTTTTTAGGAAATAAACAATAAAATTAAGGATATTTTTATCTAATTGTTTTTCAAAGTTTTTTAGATATTTTTAGAAAGAGGATTGAAAATCCAAGTTTTTTCACTCAATGTTTTCTTTTCCAAAATAGAATCCAATATCAAAAAGCGTTGGTGGAAAACTCCCATATAATGAACAAATAAAGTTGCGTATTTTATTGTGTCTTTTATAGTCATGGAAAACATAGATGAAGTCATAGTCATTAAAATAGAAATGAATTTTCCACCATTTTGTCTGGAAAAGAAGTTTTAGGAATTGCCATCGTGAAAATAACAAATGAGATTTTTATGAAATAGTTTTAAAGCAAATTCTTCGTAAGCTTCGAAATTGTTATATGACAATAGGAAATAAAATATTCGCTAAGTTGTCTCAAAATTAATGTATACATTTCGGAATATTTCATTTAAGATACTTCTTCTGATGTCATTTTATTATAAAAGTGAGATATTTTCTGAGAAATATCCTTGACGCAAAATTCTATAAATTTCCTGGACTTTCACATAGAAAAAATACGAACTTTGTTTTCATTACGAGAGCCATTTATTTTTAACTATTACTGTAACAGTAAAAACTATTTTTTAAAAGAATTTGTCTCGATAAAGATTTTAAAAAAAAGCCTTCCAGATGGTTTTTTAAATTTTTTATCGAATCATGAAAAATTCAAAAAAATAAAAGTTTCTTTTTAGCTTTGAAACTTAAGAAAAATAAAGGGATTCTTTAATGTTGAAATCGAAAATGATCTCGTTAATCTTGAGAGAGATTTTTTAGAGAAATATTTCTTTAAAATCGAAAAAATGCTTCTTTAGCGATTGTTAGAATTTCGCGGAAAAGTGCCTCAGGCATTTGGCGAGGACCCAAATGACTCAGTCCCCACGCGTTTTTGTTTTAAAATCTTTCGGAAATTAACGTAAATCCCGAAAATTACTACTTTATTCCTGAATGGGACTTCTGGAGATTTCTAACTTCCAATTATCGGGGAGAATTGCTGGGGGGAGAAATTACTAGGGGAAATTAATAGAAGTACTAAGGAAAATTATTGGGGACTAAGAGAACATTGAATGTTGTTATTAGTCGCTCTTGATTCATTCAGAAGTCTAACTACTAATTTTAATTTTTTTTAAGTAAAACTTTGTACTTTTTTGATACAAAAGTTTGGAAAATTCGCAAAAAATGAATTTCTTTATGATTTTTAAATAGTTTTCCTCAAAAATGGAACTTTGTATTTTTTGATACAAAAATCCGAAAAAAATTACAGATTAAAAAACCGACTTTTTCTGGATCTTTTCTTTCAAAAAGTGGAACTTTGTACTTTTTTGAAACCAAAACTCAAAAAAACTGCAAATTAAAAAATTGACCTTTTTAAACTTTTTCAAAATGTAGAATTGTATACTTTTTTGGAAAAAGTCCAAAAAATATTGAACTTAAAAAATTAACTTTCTAAAAGTTTTTTAAACTAAATTTTTCTTAAATTTAAAAACTTCTTAAGGTGTGGTCTAGATTGACATGTAAAAATGAATATAGGATGATTTATATAGAATTAGCTTTGATTATTTTATAGGATATAGATTGATTTTTATGCTTGACTTCTCAGCATCTATTATGTCAGAAAGGGACAAAAATCAGGCTATTATAACTAGAGATATTTCTTATATAATGTCAAGGAATTGTCTCAATATAAACTCCTGAAGTTGAAATTTGTAAGTTTTTCTGGGAAATTCTGACTCATGGTAATATAAAAATCCGCATGAAATAGAAAAAAGTATCTGAACACAAATTCCTAAAATTTTTCTCTTGAGACCACAATTAAAATTGTTTCTCGAAAAAGTGAATTATAATGTTACAGAGAATCCCCATGAAATTAAAAATGATCTCGACGTAGAATCCTAAAAGTTCCTCTTTGGGACCAAAAATTGTCCAATTTTGTATTTGTATGCATTTGCAACTTTTAAAAGTGGGTAGATTTAATAAATTCTGCAACGTTTTGTAATTTTCTACAATTTTGCTAACCATCGAAGTCAGAGCAGTTTTTTAGAGTTTAGATTTGTACTTAGAAGCAAAACACATCAAGTATTCTGAGAACAAATTTCGTTTCGAGAAATGATTTAAGAATTTTTCTCGAAATTAAACGAAATTTCATGACATATTTGAAAAATGCTTTTTAATCATTTTCGATCTTCAACTTTTCTCGCAATTCAGTAAATTTCGCATGTTATTTACTTCAGAAATATACTTTTGAATATTTTTTGAGATTTGAAGATTTCTCCTAAAATTGAATAAAATTTCAGATAGTATTAGTTCAAGAACTACCTTTAGATAATTCTTTCCTTGGAACGTGACTTTATTTAAAATTTCTTGGCTTTAAAGTTTCGTATCATTTCAGTAATACTTACTTTTCAAATTATAGTTTAAATTTCGCCGAAAGAAACGTGACTTTCCCAGATTTCCTTTTTTCACAAATTTTCATACTTTCCTTTCCATCTTCATGGACTTTCGGTAATCATTGAACTCGGATTTAGGGCAAAGAATGAGTAATTTTTCCAGCCGCTACGTAGGAGACTTATGAGATCTAGTTCTATTCCGAGTGATTAGACTTTATCGGATTTTCCCTGAGGTGAAGACCGTCTTGAGCTGATGCATAGCTCGATTATCCAGTAAATTCTGTTACCGTCTTCGTTGTATAGTAGTGATATTAGTAGGAATAGTAGTGACAGTAACGGTAATATTAATGACAATAAAGTAATAACAGTAATAGCAATACTAAAAATAATAGTGGTATTACAATTATTAGGTGTTAATTCCATCGAAAAATACTTGATACCCAATCTGGATGTGGGAGTTTATTTTCCTGTTTTTCTGAAGCCATGGTAGTCTTGGTTTATTGTCACGTGTCAAAGATGACTCCTTGCTTCATCACATATGTCGTAACCAATCGGATTTTGAGTAAATCTATTTCTAGATTAAAATTTCAAAACAAACTGATACAGAACACATTTTTCGATATTAGATGGAGTTGAATCTGCTTGATTAAATTTGAGTTGAACTTCCGAAGCTCAGATGATATGAAAATAGTAGGATTATCTAAGACACAGATGATTGGACATTATAATGATGACGCATGACAATTTTCGCTTTTGATAACAAGGGGATCTTAACTCTCTGTCTCCTACACTCGCATTCCATCGAGCTTCGAATACCTTAGTTGTGAATGTTTACATTCTTTAAGTAAAATTAGAACCCCTTAATCATCAAAATTCAGATTTCTTATTGCCAAATCTAGGATTTTTCGTCACCCAAATTAGAGCCCTTTTATCATCAAAGTACAAATTCTTTCATCAACCTTACGCCTTTGTAATCATGATGTAGAGATCACAAGATAGAATACGTGATTAACCCCCATGTTTTATCAAGTTTAATTTACTCACTTTTTTTATAAAGTCATCTTCCATTATTATAGATGACTAATTGAATTTGATGTTCCCTTTTTTAATACTCAATTTTAAACTTAAAAAATTCACCAAAAATATAAAACCAAATAAAACTTTTTTTAGAAAGTATTGGGACTGATTTTCTTTGTATTCCCTTTTTCGCTACATGATCCTACATTCGACAGTATTCTTTTCATTTTTGCAAATTTTTTTGACCTCAAAACCATCTTCCGAACTTTCATCCTTGCCCGAGGGACTGAGTCATGAGGAAAGTCGTTTTTCGGACGAAAAAGGCCAGGAATAATCTCTTCACGAGGGTCCTGAGGACAGTTCTCTGAGGGTCCCAAGAGTCCTGAGGTACTTTGGAGTCTTGGAGTCTTGGGGTTCTAAGGTACTTAGGGCTCCTGAGAATGTTTGGGTGATTAAACATCCTGGGGGTACTAGAAACCCTAGAAATCCTAGAACTCCTAAGGATCTTAGAGTTCCTGGAGTCCTGTGATCGAGAGAAGATTGCTCTTGCTCCACAATCCCTAAAGAAAAGTGAGTAGTTTGTCTGTGTCCCAGTTCGTCAAAAAATTCCCTGAGGAAACTTTTTTTTAAGCATAATCTTGAAATCTTGTACTTTTTAATTTTTTCTTTCCTTTAGCTATACTGTACAATTTACAACGTCAAAAAGATGATGTGTTTTTTGTTTTAATCTGAAATTCACTTTTGCACTTTTTTGCAAGAGTTGAAAACAAGTAAATTTGTTTTTTTGCTCATTTATCTTCGTTTTTTCGGTTTATCTTCGTTAAGCCCCCTGTTTTGCCACAACGGTTTCAGAAATCAGCTAAACCACTTAACTAATTTCATGATTCATACAACATTCAGAGATCTAGAGATATTTTCCTCTTTTTCAAAAATAACATTTCTGGTTTTTGATTCTTGCAGTAATGTATTCCTTGGCATTTGTTCATATTTCACCAAGAAAATTCAAATTTGATATTCATTTGTCTCAGGAAAAAGTTTGGATTTGTCATTTGTTCACATGTTGCCAAGAAAGTTTACATCTGACGTTTCTTTTCATCTCGCTAAAGTTTAATTGTAGTTTTAAAATTAAAATCTTCTGGGACTCGGCTGAGATTTCTAAAAACTTGGATTTTTAGAGTTTCTAAAAGGTTATGACAATGTACGTCGAGACAATTTCACAACCACTTTTTTTGGTTTTTTGAATAGTGTGATTTGTCTAGAGGGCGTAATCCAATTTTAATCTCAAAAGGAAGAATACTGTAGTGAGACAATGGACCTTATTTGAACCTGATTATTTGGTGCCTCCATGACCAGTAATTTTCCTGGAAATAATCTAATTTTCAAAGACTATATTGTAAAAATAATAGTTCTTATTAGAATTAAGCATCTAATTTCTGATGATGTTCCTGGAAATAATCCTATTTAAAAAAACGGTATAGGATAATAGTTCTTTTTTGATACACCATATTTTAATGTTTCATACTCTAATGTGTCATATTCGTGTCTCATATCTCGTCTAAAAGTAATTCCATTTAGAAAAATTAGCGTATTAAGATAATTCCCATTTAATTTCTCATTTTTTTCAGACGTAATTCCATTTAAAAAATAACAGTAAAGATAATAGCTTCTAAATGTTATATATTATTTCTCGTATTGTAATGACTCAGGTTTCTGGAAGTGATTCTATAAAACAATTACGGTAAAAGACAAAAGTTTTTTGTTCAAATGTTACATTTATTTTCTATATTTTTTCAATAGTGATTCCATTTAAAAACTTACGGTAAAAAAGAATGGTTTTTATTTCATTTTTCATATTTCTAATGTCTCATACTTTTTCTGGTAATCTCTCTTAAAAAGGTTACGGTAAAAAAACAATAGTCCTTATTTAACGGTGCCGGCCCTCTTTGTCTCCGCCCTCTGGCGATGAGACAGACTTGGGCGGGGCCCTCTCGAGAAAGGCATTCAAGGTCCCTTTATTGCCGGCTGAGTCGTCGGGAACTGGTCAGTCCAAAATATGCCAAATTCCTTCAACCTAATTTTTATCTCTCCAAGATATATCAAATCTTTTTAAATTAATTTTATTCTTCAAAGACATGGAATTTTTTAAATCCAAGTTTATCCTCTAGAGATATATTGAGTCCCTTCAAGTTAATTTATCCTTACAAGATATGCCAGATCCTTCCAAATTAATTTTATCTTCCCAAGATGTACCAAACTTTTCCAACCTAATTTTTATCTTCCTAAATCCTGTGAACTTAATTCTTATCCTTCCGGTAGATTTCCTGAAGTTTTATTTTCTATTTCGAGTTTCGATGACTCGACTAATTGCCCTTCTTAGTTTTTTTTACTTGACGTAGAGACCCTGGGAAATCTAAAAGGTCATCAGAATTTTAAAAAAAAATTTGTCTAAAAATGCCGTTTTTATTTCATAAATGATTTTAGAAATTTACCGGTTCCAAATTTTCTGTGTTTTAATTTGTAACTTTTTTAGTTTAAAAACACTTATTAAATTCCGGAATTTTTCAGACTCACGAGTATTTGCCCCGGAGGCGATCGTAATCTTGCCACAACGAACCATATCGTTTCCATCGGAAAAAGTGGCAATTCCGTTAAGAATATTTTTCCTTTATTTATATTTGGGGATCTTGAAGTCACAGTACCGGCCCCACTATTGGTGATCGTCGGTCTAGGCGCACGCGGAGGCGTGTGTCCCAGGCCAAATGTGTAGAATCTGTTCGGGAATCAGCGTTTTATTTCTTGTGCTGATTCTGAACGCCGCAAATTCCCTCGCTACAATGTGGGAAGAAGTCGAAGATGACGACTATGAATGGCATACTCCAGATATCAGTGCAAGATCAAATCAGACTCTCATAGGTAATAATATTCTTCGAGTTTTAATTAAATTAAATATATTAAATTTGAATCCCAATCAAACCAAAGGACTTTGCATTAAATTAGACTAAAATTAGCTACATTTTATCATTAATAATCCTTGAATTAGTTGGTAACATTTAAGTTAAATGAGTTTAAAGTAACGATGTAAACTTATTTAGCTGATGGTATTAATATCCAAGATGATGTTATTTCGGTTAGTAACCTTTAGGTAATATTAACTTAATACTTGATATTCAAATCAAATAAAGTGGCAACATTAAGATTTACTTCAAATGAAATATTAAAATTAATTCAAAGTAGAAATACCAAAATTAACTTGGAATACAAACATTGTAATTTAAAATTCCAAATTCAAAATTAAAATAAATTAAAATACAGAAATAAACGGATGACTTTTAGACTGCTACTCAGCACTAGGCAAGGACAGTATCGGGCGTATTTTTACTCTTGAGGTAGGGACCAAGAATCCAGATATAGCCTGCATGATCAAACTTCCTCTACATGTGGATATTCAATTCCTAAATTTGGATTTCAAAGAGCCCGAGACTTTTGTTCGTCTTCTGAGCGGAAACAGCCGATACAGACTTTCCATTACATCACCTAAATTAACAATAAGTGAGTTTTCCATCTCGAGAAATACTTTATAATCAAGGAAAATATCTTTTTAAATCCAAAAACTTGCATCGAAAAAGTTTACATCAAAAAGATTTTAAGAAATTTGTACTACTTTTAAAAGCAATTTTATATTATCTTTTTCTAAATTCTGTGATTTTTCAGATTCTTCAAAAGACAGCTACGGAGAGTGGTCAATGGGATGCCTCCACGGCTACATGGTGGTCCGGGAAGGGAGTCCAACAGATTCGGTCAAGTTCATGATTAGGCCGATGTCGAAAGATGCTTTCAAAATCGGACGCAAAATCTGTTCTCAAATTCATCCAAGAAAAATCTTTCTTCGACGATGAAGGATTTTTTTCATGAAAATGAAAGAAAATTTTTTCTTCGAAAAAGTAGAAAACCTTTTTCCAAAGATGATGAGGAGGAAAATTTTTTCTTCGATGAAGATGGAGAGACATTTTTTGAAGATGACGATGGAAAAATTTGAATCAAAGTTTCGAAGTGCCTTCGTCCAGAAAAAAATCTGGTTTCCATGGGGCTGCTCCAGAAGCAACTTTAATACGGAATTTCGAAGTCTTTCTTTTTTTCCAAATAAGTCCGATTTTTTTTGGACGAACCATACGAGGTAAAAGTCCAGATGGAGGAGTACTATTTTTCCCGAAGTTATCTGTAATTACTCGTCTTCCATTTGGCTTCTGGCATTACCCTTTCAAGGATCTGTTAACTTAAAATTGTTATTTTTTTAATTAAAATTGACTATCTGATTTGATCACCTTCCACTTTTTTGTTTGAATGAAAGTTTGATCTCAACTTGGTGGGAAACAACAGAATGCCATTTAAAATTAAGGAACATTTCCTAATTTATTTGAAATAGAAAATGACTTCAGAATTTTACAGAAGACTAAAGAAAAACCATTTTTCAAATTTATTAGAAAGTTAAAAAAAGAACAATTTTCGAGTTTTATAAGGAAAACGGAAAAAGTGACCTCAGAATCGAATGCAAAATTGCAGAAAATAATGAATTTTGGATTTTGTGGAAGGCGACTTTCGAAGTTTATGAAAATCTAAAGTAAATATGATTTCAAAATTCGTTAAAAACAGCAATGTCTGTATTCAATGAAAAATTCATCTAAAAAATTCCAGAAAATGATTCTGATTTTATTATTAAATAAATTGAGGAAAACAACTTTCGGATTTACGTAAAAGGGGTGATTTTTAAATTAAGAGCCAAGTGGAACAGTTTTAAAATAGAAAATAATTGATTTTTTATTTTTCACTTGTTTCATTTAAGATGCAAATGATTTCATTAAATTTAAACTTTTAGTCTTTTGTACCTTTAATTTATTTTAAAAATTGATTTTAAACTTTCCTAGTAGCTTCAATTTTAAAGATGACTTTTGGTTTCAAGAAAATCTTTAATTAGAAAAGATCATTTATGATTCGTCGAATAATTTTTAATTAAAAATCAAGGTCAGGGATTTTACAAAAAGACCAAATAGTTCAGTAAAAAACTTCCTGGTTTACTGTATCTAGAAAAAGATTACAGAAGATTATGTGACTGCTGATTTTCGAAATCTACTTATTCTTAAGTACCAAAATCGAGTAAATACATAGTTTTGGAATTTCTAGTCCTTTACTAGAAAAGTATAAAATTTCGTGGTGGGACTTTTCTGGCGTAATGCTATCAGATTTTTTTGTAGTGATGAATTAACTTTATAGAATTATAAATATTCGGTAGTCTAGTTCCTTGTTATAATTGGAGGACTTTAAGAATCTACATTAAATTATTTTCTGCTTCGTCATAAAATCTTTTTACAACATCATTTAAAGTTTTATAGAACTGTATAAGTACTAAGAACTACAATTGCTCGTCTTAACTAACAAATGCTAAAAATCCACATCAGAATATTTTCTTACTTTTCGTCATAGCTTCCTTTTGTTCATAACAATGAAATGGCCTTATATGACTATGCAAAAATAGAATACTATATTTGTCACAACTGCAAATTGTTGAAGATCTACATCAGACTATTTTTTCGTCATAAAATTTCTTTTTCTGACGAATGTGATTTACAGAAAAAAGTGAGAAGGTCATGGCCGGTCAGATTTTTTATGGCTTTCATCAATTTTTAATCTTTTATGAAAAATTCTGTGAAGAAATTCAGAAAAACAAGGTACTGATTTTACGTAATCGAAGATTATCCATTACTGTGTAAGATGCATTGAACTTTTTTTGTATTTCTAATACGATTCCCAAAACAATTCACTAAAGTCCAAAAGAATCTGTATTTTCATTTTTCGTAGAAAAAAAACTTGTTTTTTTTATTTTAATAAAATTTATATATCAATTCCGAGAGTTGGCAGAAGAAACAATTTCACTCAAGGTCAAACGTTAAAATAGATATTTTCAAAATTTTCCCTTTTTTACAGTTGTTTGACCTTTCTGTGATAAATTGTCCTTTCAAAGATTCACGAAAATATCGATGACGTTGAAAAAAAAACATTAGTTGTTCTGAGGGAAAGAATAACATGTAAAATAAAATTTTAATTCAGTTTCTGTCACGAACTTTGAAGAATTGTAATATAATTTTTTTATTTCTAAATGCCAGAAACTAAAATGACGAATATTGTTCCTCAATGAATTTCTTAGAATTATGGTTGAATGGTATGTCGATAAAAATGGAAGTCGCTTTGTCTCTCGTTACAGTTCTTTCGGCAGCTATGATAAAGTCATTTATCAATAACTACATGTGAAAATTAGTGCCAAAATTAACTTAACGAATAAGGGATATTAACTTCCGTTAACAGTTTTGGTGACTATTACAAGGCTTTTCGTTCCCGAATACAGATGTAATTAAACATCGAAACTAACTTAGCAAGGGATACTAACTCCTTTACCGACTTCTTCGATAGCTACTACAAGATTATTTGTCCCCAAATGCATCTATAATCAGGTATCATAACAAGCAATATTGATTCTTTCTACAAATTCCCTGATAATTACTATAATATTGTTTTTTCGAGTGCAGAATAATCAAGCATGAAAACTAACAAGTAGCGAATATTATTTCTTCCAAAGAATTCTCTGATGACCGTGATGAAATCTCTTACTTTTGAGTGTAAATATTATTCGATGTAAAAATTAAGTCAACAAAGAAGAAACATCAACTTTTGTCACGAATTTCTCGAGAACTATGACGAATTAATTTTTTCCCAAATACAAAATAAACATGAGTAATTATGTCCGATAAACCCAGGTGTGATTTGCTGTTTGTGTATTCACCTATCTACCATACTAAAGACGCATTACTGTGGTGTAAATCTGTTGTGATGAATCACTGTGATATAGATCTATCGTTATGTACTATTGTAATACGGAGCTATTATGATGTGTTACTGTAATGTATGTTTGTTGTGATGACAATTTTGTTGAGAAGTCATTCGGGGAAGTTGTGGGGTAAATCTGGAGCTTACGACAACAAAGACCTGTTGACAAGGAACTACAATTTCTTTTTTTCGTTAATATTTTAATATGGCACGAATTCTGGTGTTCCTTTTGACTACACACGAGGAACAAATATAACTGATGTTTTCCATAGCACCACATAACATTTTATTTAATTAATTTCTTTCGTACTTACCGTATATTCATAAATTAAACATATTGTTGTATTTTATTCGGAGCTTAAAAGGATTTCTTTGATGAGAAAGAATAAAAGCCCTAAAGGTCAAGATCATCAAAAAAGATGAAAGCGTGGAAAGTTCTGCAAAGACTTCAAAGTTTCGCTTTCTTAACAAAATAAACCACCCTTGAGAAAAGTTGCTTAATCATATTATTCTGGGATTTGTTGGGACCTACCAGATAAATTCTGAATCTTCTAAGGGTAAATAAAAATTTCACAATTCCAAATCTCAACTGGAAAATTTTGGGAATTTGTGTCAACGCTACTTTTCTAAAAGGTACATATTTCTACTTTTTACAATTTCAAACTCTAGAAGTGAATGGAAATTCTAGTTTCTAGTTTCGGTCACAAAGTTTTCAGAGTTCGTGTTCAGACAACTCCTTCAAACTTTCATTATAGACTTTCTAATTCATAATAACAGGATAAAGTTTCTGATTTATAATAGTAGGATTTCAGATACTTAATGCAACATTCGTTTACTATAATTTTCTTCCGAATATCAAAGATCAAAAATGAAACTCAAAAATCAGACGTTATTTATTAATTTGACTTTTTTCTGTACGTTGCGTGCAGTTTTTATAGTGAATTACTCTAGTGGATTTCCATATAAAAGTTTTTATAGCACAAACTGATGAAATTCCGGATTTATCATCTTTCGCGAAATCCTCGAAAATGTCAAAAGCGATCTCTGCAAAATCCATAATTTAAAGCATCTAAACCAAACATTTAATAATTATTTAAGTTCAAAAGCTCTCAATGAACTTAATTCCGAACAATTAGGAACTAATGTTTTTAGACAAAGTCTTCACGATGAGATAAAAATGTTCTTGCAGAAAGTCCAAAAGTACTACAAACGTCAAATCCGATTTTCTGAAACTTTGTGAATGTAAAGCATCAAGAATGAACCAAGCAAAAAATCTGATGTCACTTCAAAAAACCTCAAATTTCACTTTTTTTACTCCAGAAAATTACTGTAAATTTATTTTTCATTTCTATAGTTCATACTTTTTATTGTACTTAAAAACGGAAAATTATTATTTATGTTTTCGCCAGAGAATATTATCTGAACATAAACATCTATTTTTTTAAAATAGAAATTGCTGTTTAATTCCTTTCTAAAATATTTTTAAACGACAAATATTTCTCAATAGGAAGATTATTGTTTATGTTTCCCTCAAGGTATATTTTTAAAATAAGAATGGCTGTTTTTAATAGTACAATTATCATCTAATTTTCCTCCAGTTGTTTACCTTGTTTACAAGAAGATTTTTAAAGGATTTCATTTTTTGATACTTTTCCATTTGGACTACAAGATACAAAAACAGAAATATACATTCGTTTTTTAAATTTTGTACTTTTAAAAATGATTCACTACCTCCCACTACATCCAGAAAATAACGAAAATACTTTACGAATTTATAAACTCTCAAATGTCTGATGGATTAATACTAATATCATAAAATGCATAAAAGGAAATCTGTTTTTAATTTTAAAGTTCTCATTTTCAAAAATAAGCCCGTCATGTCCAGGAAATCACAAATTTTTAAGATTTTCGACATTTTCTAAAAAGCATTTCCCATATTTCAACTAGCATTAAGGACACAAAAAAATATTTCCTGATTTTAAAATCTGTTTTTTTGTAAATAAATTAATATCATTATATCTCAGAAATTGAAGACTATTAAGAGTTTGGTATTTAGAAAGAGATTTCTTATATTTAACATTTGTGCCACAGAGTGCACAGCGGAAATACGTATTTATCTACTTTGAGTATCGTATTTTTTTCAGAATGATTCACCGTTATTACATTCAGGAAACCATAATAGTAATTCAGAGATTCTAAATGTTCTTTAAAAAAGGGATTATCAATTTGAAAAGGTATATTTTTAAAAAACAGTGTTTTCAAGAAAGGATTATCAACAAAAAAATGGTTTCGAATATTTAGAAACTGTTTTCAGAATTTAAAGGGATTTTAAATATTAAAAGGAATCAAATAAATGTCTTCCGACATGGTTTGAATATTTTAAAGAATAATTTTTAATTCTAAAATTCGTTTTTAATAATTTAAATACATAGAAAATTAGTTATTTCTTATAGAATTGGTAAATTAAAAAAGAGACTAATAACTGTTTAAGGAATATTGAATGTGCTAAAATTAATTTTAAAGATAATTTTTAGTATAAAAAAGTGGTTTTTGGTACTCGAGAAATTAAGCTGCAAAAGTGCACAAAGGAAATGCGCATTTTCTTACTTCAAATTTCGTACTTTTAAAAATGATCCGTCGTTATTGTATTCGAAAATTATAGCATTATTTAAGGGGCTTTAATATTCTAACATTTAGGCCATAAAGTGCACCGACGGAAACGAACATTAGTTTTCTTTTTTGATTTCGTACTTTTAAAATTGAATCACCGTCTCGTACAGTATCCAAAAGGTAATACTCGTGTGAGGAACTTTTGATATTTTTCATATGAGACTTTTTCGTTTTAGCATTTAGGATATAAAGGACATAGAAATATTTTTCCGAAGTTTGCAATTTTGAAGAAGATTTAATTTCGTTACCGAGGAAATTGCAACACTATTTAGGGAATTTTTAATATCATGAAATGTGCAATTACAGTGAAAATAAATGTGCATTCTTTAAATTCTACAATATTTTAAAGGTTAAATTACGTATTATGTCAGAGCACTGAATTTTGTAGCCTAAAAGATTCACTATATTCACGAACCCACACCTTTAATGGGACCACAATACAATTTCATCATTTCCTCGAGACAATGACGTCCTACAAAATCTTATAATTGAAAACTACAATTTTTGTCTCATTGTAATTGTTATTTTTCGATTACGCATAACTCCCACGAAATCCACACAGAGTCTTTAAGGTTCATTTAAATCCTAAAATGGCTTGTTGTCGAGGAAAAACAAGCCATAACAGGAAGCAGGCTAAAGAGTACAAAGTCATCCGACAAGTGACTCACGAACCGCCTGAGACGATAAACAGTTAACAGTTAGAAGGGATATCTAGGGATATGCAAATATTTTCGTCTATACCTTTAGTGGAAAAGTCTGGGAAAGATTCACAAGCGAAATTTTCGATGAAGTCAGAGGAGTACTGTAGTAGTGTTGAGAAACTTCTCGATGGAAGATGAATTTTGAAGATGATTCCTATCGGATATAGTGAATGATATGAAGGTGTTGGAAATGTTCACAAGTCACAGAACCCAATTTGAATTTGAAGAAATTTGAAAGTTTAAAGTTTAAACAAATTTGAAAACCACAGTATACTTATACTTTTAATCATAACGATTAAAAAAAGGTGAAAGATTAATTTGCTTCCATTTCATTCAATGTCCTTTAATTTAAGAAAACTACAGTATGTTTTTTTTTGTAAGATTTTCACTCTATCGAAACAATTAAAAAATTGAAATTAGTAATGTAGAAACTACAATTCATCAATACAAGCCATGAAATTAAGATACAATTTTTAAGATTCTAAAGTGACTGGGCACAAAGCTGTCTAGCCCCTACAAACACCAAAGTTTAACCTAATGTTTGAAATTATACTTTTCGAACCTAGTTTTTCAAAAGGGATACTTATTAAAAAATTAAATTAAAAGTTCTTTAAATTGAGAAATTGTTATTTTTGGATACATGGATTACTGTATCGGATGAATAATATGGCAAATAAGATTTTTGAGAATTGCGGGTTTGGAGGAAATGACAACAGAAAAGGAAGGGATTGACTGGATGGAACTGAGATTAGGATTGTTCCTAACCGTGACGTGATTGAAAATTCTATCTAGCAATAGTAGAAAACATGCGTGGTAAAAAAGAATATATAATAACATTAATGGTAAATGATATATAGGTATGTAATAAATAGGTAATGGACAATAATAGGTAAGAAAGAAGGAAAACAAAAAGAGAAAACACGGAGCAGACTTTGTCCTCTTATGCTGTCTTACTGTCTGTATTCCCAGGTTTTCGTTTTAGGAAATGTTTTTGTATTCCACAACAAAATTGATTAAATTCTTAGAATCTCTATCTGAATAATCAAGAGACAGTCTGAGCAATAGCAATTTTCGGAAATCACGATTCTTTATTTGTACTAATTTTATCAGTATCTTGAAACCTCTCTTTTCTTATGATCAGAATATCCACTTGTTTCCTCACATCGTTTGGTATGGATCCATTGTTCTTATCTTTATCTTCATTATTGTTATCATCTGTCGATAGTCCTTTTTTATTTACAGGTTCCAAAATGCAAGGATTGTAAATTTTGTTTGCACTGTACCCAGACGAGACGTCTGCAGTTGTATATCAACAGCATGTTTTTTTTGACATTTTCGAATTCCGTCAATGACATTTCTATTGGTGTTTTGTATACATTTCTTGCGAGCTGTAAATCTAATTTTCAAGTTTTAGGTCGCAGTAAATTCAAATAACACTCGTTGCATCATCATCTCCGTAACCATAATCTTTCTGATCAATGCTTCCCTAATTGGTGGGGGATATACATGCTTATTGAAAATATCCGAATAGTGCTCGAAGGTGGGGGTTGTAGGAAACTGATCAGAAAGAAAGATAAGGGTTATCCTGGCAAACTGCAGTGGAAACGTAATCATTTATAATTTCGAACTGTGTTTGTTCTTTTATTTTTGTATTTTAATTATCCAAATTTGAGGTTAACAGTAAAAGTGCTTGTGATGCAGTGTGTTCTCTGGTACTTTAAATGATGAAGTAATAAATGTTCTTCAAAAATACTGAGGGGGAGTCCACAGAATTCCGTGCATTTTTTAAAATTTTATTTCATTGAATAGTTTCATTTAATTTCAATCAAATATTTCTGGACTTCATTATAGTTTGCCGAAAAATGGAATTTCATTAAAAATTTTATTAAAAAAGATCCATCAATTAAGCCTAAAAATCAGTGAATATAATTCTTAATTTTCTATTATGCAGAGAATGTGAAAACACTTGTTTCTCCTGGGATTTCCTAATATCCATATTGTTGTCCCGGTTGCCTAGGGCAACAGACTACTTAAAATATCTCTTGTAGAAAAGTTCTAACATTTTATGTAATTTTCTTTGTTTTTGTGATTTTTATGTAATTTCTTTGTTTTTTTTATAATCCAAAATTTTAAAGCCATTTTCCCTATTGCGATGACGAAAAACGGGAAAAATTTCTCTGATGAATAATACAAAAAATACAGAAAAGTAGGAATAGTAACAATACAACCTGACCGAGATACGTGCGAAACAGATTTTTTTATCCCTATCCCGGCGTTCTAGATTTATAGCTTTGTATTTCCTTTATAGTGCTCTAGAAAGTTCTATATATCCGAGATCCAAGACCCGTGATCTCTGATCCCTGATCCGTGATCCCTGACCCGAGACGCATAATTTGTTGTTCGCGATCCTAAGTCTGTTCCTATGGGAAATCCAAATAAACACGAGGCGATATTTTCCTATCACCACGCTATTTGATAAAATTTTATTTTATAACTTGAAATTATATTTATATTATTTCACTAGATGGCGACGGGAGCAACAGCAGTAGCTGCGGCTGCCGCGGCGTCCACGAGCGTCGGATCCGACACGGGAGCTTTCGGAGTGCTTTCCGGGATTTTCAAGAACTACGGACCCAGTGTGATTAATGGACTAATCATAGTCTCTACCATCAGTGGTCAATCTGTGAGTGATGTTTCTCAATAAAAATAGAAACAAGAAAACATTAATGAGAAGAGTGATGACTATGTTATTGGAAAGTACCAATAAAAGATATTATTAAGAAAATGAGAGATTTACGTCACTGTAAAGTTATTTTGATATGAGTCTGGAGATGTTATTAAGTCTCCAGAACTTTTTCTTTCATATATGAATTCTGGGAGATTATGAGATTTTAGGTGAATTCAAAACTTTTTAATGGATTCTGAATTTCCAGAAAGTGATGAAATTCTGTAAACTCAAAATTATAATATTCGAGATGATCCATCATTATATATAAAATAATCTCAATTTAGATCATAGGAAAGCTGACATTCACATGTCCCTGTGCTTATCCGCTGAATATCTATCATTCGATAACTTTCATCTTTGGACCAGCTCTGGCCTTGTTCATGTTCGCCCTCTTGATCAACCCGAACACATGGAAACTCGTCCATGGATGTTGCCACAGGTGATCTTTAACGGAATTTCAATATATAGTAATATTATGTTTTTGTATTTTGTGTATTTATTGAAGATGGGATTTATAGGACAGGCTCGGCACAACATCCTTTTGGGATTGCGTGTCTTTATTGGCTCCAGATAATCGCCCAGGCCGGGATAGCCCCCGTGGCGTGGCTCTTCGTGGCCTTCCTGAACGGCAGCTACTACACCTGCATGAGGGCTGGGGCTTTCTGTAATATTTCTGAAACAAAGCAATGTGACAACCAATCATCTGTGATGTCATCTTTTGCGAATGTGCCCTTGTCCATCATTACCATAGATCCGAGAGTTTGTCCACTTTGTGTGTGTTCCTTGGACCCCGTCAACGAGGGATATCTGAGATCCCAGTCTCAGGTCATCGCTTGGGCTCTTATCGTCGGTGTCGGATTATTGGCTCTGATGACAATCTGCATCGTCAGGATGTGCGACAAATACACTTATGTCCAGAACTTCTACGTCCAGATTTACAGAGACGAGGAAAAACGGATTTTTGAAGAAGTTGCGAAGGAACATGCAAAAGCTTTCGCAGAAACAAATTCGAAATTATTTTTCTCTAGTTTAAAACACTCTAAAGCCGACTGGGATACGATATCCGCCTTGCCGAGTATCACGAATCCTTATCTCTTCAGGAACAGATTAAAGAAGAAACAAATACCCACGGAAACATGGGAATACACGACTTTGCAGAAATGGGTCAATCAGCAGGTAAGTGTATTGTAGAATCTTCGAGATATAGGGTTTTTAAAATATACAATGTATTAGATGTTAGAAAATGCGAGTTAAATTCTTAGCAAGTTTTGTTTTTCAGACAGAGAAAGTTCATCCAATTCGTCTGGAGACGAAAGAAGCGTTCATCGAGCCTATGGGCAACGGAATTTCAACCAGCGTCCCTCTGGATATCCGAAGGCAATCTGTAGATCCCAGCACAACTGGAACTCATTCCACATAGAGCCCAAAAAGCTTTCATCAGTATTTCGAAAGATGTACACCTACATGCCTTGAGGTAATCTGCAAATTCCGCAGTCACGGGACCTGTGTATGTAACAAAAGCGTGTTGATTTCTTGTCACTCAATTAAACTCCATGTACTATTTTTGGTTCTCTATTCAGCCAAAGTTTGAATTAATAAAGATTTCTAAATTACGGAAATTGGTTACGTTAGGAAATCAACGACCAAGGTCGTAATCAAAAAGAGAATTACGTGGTATTCGCGTCAGGACTATTATTTTGGATGTTTTCTTAGTTAATGAAGATCAAAGTAGTCGAAAATAGAGACATTGGTCCTAGCAAGAATGATGATGGAGGGATCGGTAACTAATTCCATAATATTAATTCGTCAAAAACCACTTTTTGAATATTTTTATGTTAACGAAAGTCAAAGAATTTTCAAAGAAAAATATTACTTCCGCATGGGTGGTGATTAAAGGATCATCGATAAAGCTACAGTGTTGGTGAAGCGGGATAATTCGCGTCAGAACCACTACTTGGAGGATTTTCTCGAACAGAAATTAAAGAACTTCCAAACAAGGATATTGGTCTGTCACGAGTAGTGATTTAATTTTTTTTGATCATAAGTTATGTTGTTGATCCTTTAATCTGCTATCCCGATGAGTTCTATATCCTCCTATTTGACTTTTTCAATGTAGAATCTCACTATTTTTCCAATCTGACTTCTTCAATTTAATTCTATTGGAATCCTCCAAGTTACGTAGTCATTGATTAAATTAGTGGCTTATGGATTAAAGTATTTATTCCGGATCTTACTCAATAACTTTCTCTGAAAAAAATCTTCAGAGGCACAGTAATCTATTTGGAATAAATAATAAAAAGAAATATTCCATGTTTTCTTAGAATACGGTAACTTTTTTTGAATCCTTGGTAGTTACAGTAATGTTTTCCAGATTCCCGGTAATTACAGTAGTCTTTTCCACAAGTTCGTCATCATCGAAAGAAAAATCCCGAAAAAAACAGAAATCGTTCCTGTTCCACAAGTATCACCAAGTTGTTTGTAACAATCATCGTCAATGACTTCATCCCTCTTGAAATTGTCTGCCAAAAAGTTGCAGAAGTCTTTCCTGACTCCAGATGGGCATCCGTCGTTGTCGTAAATGTTCACATCGCAATTCATAAAGTCCTGGAATTGATCACAGGTGTTGAAAGGTCTTTCAATCATCGGAACGCAAACGAGACTTTTGTTTTCGAAACAATCTAATCCATTCTTTTCTTCCTGATTTTTGAAGTACAGTGCGAGGACGAGATACAAATCAACGTACTCTTCACTTTCGAACTCAGCCTCTCCTGTGGTGTTGTCAACGATTTTTTCTATGCTCGATCGGTAAAAACAGTTTTCCGAGATGTCCTTGATTTTATCGGCAAAATCATTGTATTCTCTGAGGAAGATTTTTAAATCAAATTCCAGAAAGAAAAACTTACTTTTGACGGTATTCGTAAGATCCGGAGAATGGATGTTCAATAATTTGGAGAATAGGAGGCAACTTGTTTGTATTCGTAGGATTAACGCCGAAGTATGTAATAGACTCAGTGACAACTTTCTGGAAAAATATCCTTATCAATTTTTCAATAATGATAGTTTGGAAAAAATAATTCCTATAATTCTAAGTAAATATCATATTTTTGAAGACTGAAACGACTAAGATCTGGATTCAAATTATCCTATGAGCGCCTAATTGTTGAAATACTTTTTAGAATTCTAGTCTAAGGAATTGGTATTAGTGTAGAAAAAGAAACCTGTCGATCTACATCACTGCACCTGAGTCCGGGTTTCGTTATGTTCATCTCTGCCTTGCTTGGAGACATTTCTGCTGCAGAAACTCTGTAGTTATCGATTCTGTAGCGGTATCTGTAGAAATCAGTAGATCTCTTGGATCTATATTTGTTGAGCGAATTTTCTTTCGTAATCCTGAATCCAGGAAAATTTTCGGCAATTCTGAATCCGTTGGGAGCATTTTCGAAGATTCTGAAGGAGTTTCTTTTCTTTCTGAATCCATCAGAAGAATCATCTTCGGAGATTCTGAAACCATTAGAGGGATTCTCT